>KN470054.1:25748-69137 GCA_000787095.1 Periophthalmodon schlosseri
GTAGGGAAATGTGTCCTCTGCATTTGACTTATCCTTCAGTGCTGTTAGGGCAACCTGTCTCTTGCAGTCTCCAGATTTTGAGCTAGGTTTGGTCAAGACTACAAGCTGGAGATTTTTTATTTTTTATTTTTGCTAATATTCATGGCAAGAGAAAATTCAATCCCGTCAACTGGACAAAGACGTGAATATGTTTTGCCAGTCATCCAAATAGCTTCTGAACTGAAGAAACTACTTGGATGACTGAGTAAACAAACTGACTTAAAAATGTTTGTCCAGTTGACAGAATTCAATTTCATTTCGCTATGAACCCTACCTGAACAGCTGAGGGATTACGCAGACATCTTTTTAATGATGTTTGCAGTAGTACTATCTGAACTGCACTGAGGCATTTGGATTTAACCACACATATCAGGTTATCATTAGTGACCAGAGAGTTAGACTATTTACAGCCACTTTTAAGTCCAGCACTAATGATAGGATCATATATTTCCACAGGCTAACATTAGCTTTCACTTACTTTAGAGTGCTATTGATTCTATAACAGGAAAAAACAGCTATAGCCTTATGTCTTGTGTTACAGAGCTGTCTGTAGTGTATAAAGAGATCTGTCTCACTGATTACAGACAGTGAAAATCAGTGATAAGAGCAATGACTTTTAGCCTTGTGAATCTGTCACGAGAGTGGTTTTCTCTAAGCTCTGGGACAGCAGCCACTGAGGACAGGACAAAGCTGTTTGACACTCCCAGTGCAGGGGCAGTTATCTGCTTGAATGCCCCTGTAATCCACATAGATGCACTTGCTTAAAGTCTTTTAAGTCAAAGTGTCATCAACACTATCCCGGCTCACAACACAAACTATGCAAACTAGTGTTAAACAGCTCTGCATCAAAGAGCTAGAAAAATTTGCCTGCCCAGTCAGAACCACACGCTTTGACAAAAGTTAACAAAGACGAGCAGATCTGGAGCCGTATCATGTTTCCCCGATTTCAGAAGGCGCGACTGACAGATGGATTAACCAATCAAAGAGACACATGCTCCGTTTGGGTCAAAAACAAACATATCTGCTTACATGGAAAAAAAAAGGAGAAAAAAACAACATAAAGGACTGAGAAACAGCACTGATTTTTGCAGAATCAACAACTGAAATACCAAAATATAGATAATATATTTTGTTCTGAATTTTCCGAGACTTTTTCAGAGGAGAGGTCTTTCGTATTTGAGAGATGCATGCTACAAATTAGCGGCTGTGGTTGGACTGTCTTAAGTTAGGACATCTTAAGTATTGTCCAGGTCCAGACCATAGACTGTATATATAAATGGAGGTAGCTAACATGCTAACTGCCGGTGTGTTCCATATATCGACTCTGCCCCAATTCACTTTACATTGAAAAAATATTGCCCCTTTACCTGTAACTGCTGCTGTGAGCTTCGTCATTTTGGTCTTAAAATGTTCGTATTAACCCGCTCTACATGATCCTGGTATCCTGGATTTATTTCATTATTATGTCCATAAATCAACATATGAACATTAATAACAGACAAATCAGGAGCCTTAGCAACAGGTTTGATTGACAGTGTTGCTAAGCACCCGCTCCCTGCTAAACCAGCGGTATGAGCGGGAAGGGGCGTTAACTTCAACAGCCTCGCTCCGGATTGGCTCTTTGGTTGCTATGATACTCGCAATCGGAATTCCAAATAAGGAACTCGGCTCTGAGTTCACCCCTATAACAGCTCTAGCCTCGATGAGTTTCATTTGACGGGAGCCAAACGCTGTGGGTGACGTCACAATCACTTAGTCCACTTCTTTATACAGTCTATGGTCCAAACGCTCCTGGATTCGAACAGAATGTAGAAGGGACTGGCTGGTCAGGCAATAGAAAAATGTTTAAATGAGGATTAAACATGGACTAAACATATGTTAAACTGTTGGTAGGTGGCCATTTTTGATTTGAAAGTAAATCATATATGTTGGCGTTCTTTCCTTTTGGCTTTGGCATACTGTGCATAGTTTTGTGCAGTGAGCTCTATATAGATTTTGCTAAGGTTATATGATAGATTGCCAACCTGACAATATACTGCTCCATTTTTCTTGAACCAGAAGACTACACAACAATTTCCTTTTCCATTTTTTTTATTTTTTTATTTTTTTATGCCAGTTTTGGGTTGCAGCATTAATCATCTGTGCAGGCAGTTCTTTGCGGAATTGGTTTTACCCAAACAACCGCAATTTGTCTGAGCTTGACGCTTAAGAGCATTTAATGGCTTATCTTTGGTACTTACATCATCGTATGACCTATCCATAATTTATACAGTGTCAAAACATAACGTATCACCAGTGTAACCAGCCCATGAAATGACGTCATCCACATCAGAGCGTCAAAGCATACAATTATCACAATTTCTTCATAAGCCACGAAATCCACAGCAGGCACAACACGAGTCTTATTTTCTCACTCTCCGTGTAAGAAAAGTCTATTTTTGGGCTAACATGGGAGAATGGAGGAGGAGGAGGGGACTCTTCTCCTCCCAGTTATTGAATAATTTACAGACCATGCCAGTGTACTCATTAGTGCTCTACAGTACAGAGACAATGAAGGAGGGCGGAAAGAGGAGTAGAAATGCGTGGCTATTGGGCGAGAAGGGGGAAAGAGGACGCTCACTGGAGTTACAAGGAAACCAAAAGAATGGAGAACATGGGCGTAGAAAGGCAGCGGAGGAGGAGGAGAAGGTTCTGCCTGTGTCATGATTAAAAGATTTATGGCAGCGAGATAGGAGGGAGCACAGTCTTTCTAATGCAGACTTCCCTTTGTCTTCTTTGAACTGGAGATGTGTCAACAGGCTAAAAGAGTTGGGTAGAACTTGACTGATCACAGTTTTAAACCTCTGCTCTTTGAATTAGTGTGTCAGCTCTGACGGTGACAGGAGAGCAGCTGGACAGGACAGGTGCAGTACTGGGGAACGTGGGCCAGTCTCCAAGTGGAGAGGGAGAGGTACATTGAGACATTCAACTAGGAGATGTGGTTTTGATGCACACTGGAAAATTATATAACAATCCATGTTAATATGTATACAGTAAACAAAGCCATCTGGCATTAGTCATTCTAAATCATGCAATATGGCAACTCCAGTATTTTCTTTTTATTTGTTTCTTTTTTGTTGTTCCTGCTATAGGCGAGTCCCTATAGTCAGGAGAGAATTTCAATATTTCTTGAACAGACCTTAAATTATCACATTTATCCCGTTCTTTTTCAACTCCATTTGGGAAGTATGGATACGAGACCCTGTGTCTGAACTGTGTTTAGGGCACATGGGTACGAGACCCTGTGTCTGAACTGTGTTTAGGGCACATGGGTACGAGACCCTGTGTCTGAACTGTGTTTAGGGCACATGGGTACAAGACCCTGTGTCTGAACTGTGTTTAGGGCACATGTGACTCTCGCTACAGGGCTCATTTAGAATAGGTCAAACTAATTCATCGAACATTTTTTCTAATTCTCAATTTCAACAGTCTTTACCGGGACAGTCCAACATCTACAACGTGATAAAGCAATTTAAGAGAACTGCATATACTATTATTATTATTATTATATATAAGGTTTGTTAGTTTCAGTGTAGTTAGCCCCTCCCTTCAGACAGATATAAGGCAGTGATTCACCAGAAATCTGGTTCCAAGCCTCTTGGATGAGTAGTGAAGCTCTTAAAAACATTTGTCCAGTTGATAGAATTTTCTTTTGCAACTGCATGTGTTCTAAATAAGTAAGAAAAATGACCTCCTGAGTCTTATCCTGTTGATAGTAGCTTAATGCTAATGGTTCATACATGTGATGTGACACATGACAGTGTTTTTAATGACTGGATATGACATAATGTCTGGATTCATGGATTGCATTTATCCAGAGTGCAATAACTTAGATTGTGTTTGTCTCAAGCTGTTTCCCTCTTACACTTTACTGCTACGGTGCACTCATTAACAGAGTCTTCATTAAAGAGCAGTTTAAATGCCAGTACTCTTTGGCCAAATTACCTTTGAGTTTATTACTAATGCCTCTGTTGCTGCTTCTTTTCATCCACAGAGAGCTCAGATTTCACTTTGGGTCTAGCCTTCTCAGCACTTATACTGTAACAAATATGCAGACCATGACAAACCACCATGTTCTTCCTCTCACCGTATGTAACCCTGAATATTTCATAAATGGCACGCAGCAGATGTTGTTGTAAAGCCCATACATAATAGATGTTTGCTCTATCTCTTTTTCTGATATTTTGTATGCGAGTGACACAAGCCTCTGCGCATCTGTCTATTATGAAGCATTAGCAGGCAATAGCATTTTAGTCGCTAGTAAATGGGAAAACAAGTCATAACATTACGGCAGTGATTGCAGATGATCAGAGTGTATGTTCACGGCCATGTAATTAGAACAAGCATCTCCCACCACATTCCAGACTCCCATCATTTCCATTAAGCTTCTTTTAACTGTATATTAAGCATGTTCATTAATTTGATTAGGAATTACAGAGTGAGCATTAGAGACATTTGCATAATATGAAAATAGTAAAGCACATTTGACTCATCTGAATAAATATATCAGTTGGCTGAATGAGAGAATAAACATGAGAGATGACACATCTTCTGTCTGGGCATTACAAAACTAACATATGGCAGTGGAGCGGCACTGCTCACATGTGACACATTGTAATATTGGAATGTGAAATTTTAATTTTTGAGAAAACAATAACTAGATTAATGGTATAGTTGGCACGAATGAGGTAAAGCGTCTGCACACCAGTAGGTGGTCCGACCCCCGCTCCAGCTGCTTTGATCCTATTCTATAGCGTCTATGTTTGCCACTGTAACCGCTGTATGAATGAGTGTGTGTATTTAGGTGTTTGCGATACTGTAGGATACACGTTTTCAAAGCCTCGCTGCATAACGCTTTTGCCTTTTTTTTAGCGGGCTTGCATCTCTTTTATCACTTTTATGCTTCTCACACATATATCTCCTTTTTGTCATTACATAAACAAATATCAAAGGAGTTTGAAATAACATATTGCTATTTTCTTACACCCCGATGTGAAAGAAGGAAGCGGGAGATGTAAAGCACTGATGGAAAAAGAGCACTGAAGAACAGAAAATAATTGTATAACATATCAAAGTCACTGTGTCGGCCAGCCCTAGTTCATATGCATTTGATAACATCACAATGCTTGTCCTGCGTGTATTAGATTAACACAGATTTGAAGATTGGGTGGAAAAAGTCCTGTATAATCAGGATTACCAGCAGCAGCCCCAGCCCCTCCAGCCATGACAATTCCCGAGGGGAGTCTAAAGCCTTATGTGCAATAGCATTTTCTTTGACCCATTTGCGGCTATGGCGGTATTGCAGGATGAAATATGGAATGTGAATGAGTGCCTCCTCCCCCTAAGAGCCTCCATTAGAGATCACTTAAGGGGCCCTGGTCCATTATTGAGAGGGGTGTGAAGCTGTGCTCTTTGTAGTCACATGCAGCAGAACAAGTACATGCATTAGCAACAGGATGCCATTTGTCCAGTCATTACGGACAATCTAGAGTCATTGTACTTGGAACGGAAACCACACAGACATTTTGTGAATTAGACTTTTGCCCTTCTGTTGAACATCATCAAGTGAAAAGAAAGCCACCAGATGTGCAGGGATCTCAGAGGAGCTCCCGCAGCCGTGCAGCAGTATTTCAGTCTTATCATTGACCTTCGATACATGTCTTACTGCGTCTTATGTCGGCTCAAAAACATGTCACACAAGTAGAACCGCTGACAATATTTCTATCACACCCCCCGATTATGCTTTATAACACAAATGCATTATTATTATATTATTATTTTTAAACATCAGTAACCTACTTTAGTTAACATTAACATTGAATTAGTAGCAGTAATTCAAATCCAAGTCCAATTAAAGGTTTACCATTTAAGTAAAATTTATTGTAAAAGTTGGAGCACCATTTTAACAACAGAGGCACAGACATTTGGCATTGGTTTGAGTTGTTTCCAAGAATAAAAAATGGGTTTAAACGTTACCCGTCAATTGTAACCTTCTTAGCTGAATACTAACATTATAATGGTCAGAAGCAGCTCTGGATACTTGAGGAACAAGGTGAATGTGCAGTAACATGATCCAAGATATGTGTCCTTGGCCCTTCCCCCCGAAAATATTGCTCACAGCTAAGTCCCGCGGGACAGCGGCATAAGGCAGCGTTCTCTGATGTTATTAAGGCATCAAACTCCTCTCCGCCCTGAACTGACACCACAAATATGACCAGTGGGTACTAGCATTACTATGGCCTCCTCCAAAGTAAAGCGCTGTGTGTTTGAGAAAGGGAGAGAGGGATTTTTCTCTCAGTATTTTACTTTTATGCCAGTGATCATTGCATTTTCTTGTTGGCTGGGATCAGTGTAATCCAACTGCCTGGTGCACTTTTTCACTCTGTCACAGTAAATGAAATGCTACATTGATTTATTTTTTACGGCAGTGGATGGCACACGCTGCGTCTAAAAAAAAAAAAAACACACATTGATTACTAGGCTTGTGTCCTCAGGTCACCTCTAGATGCTGGACAAATGCCTAAACAATATTCTGAAAGACAGATACCACAGAGGGTAGATATTAAAGTACAAAATAAACCTGTTTTTTGCATATTTCTCAGAATATTGGGCACTTGGACATATTTATTTTGGGCTTTTCTATTCTGGCGTAAACACGTCTAAGTGAAATTAACTGAAATTTGACTCAGAATAATTGCAATCAGATAAAAAGTGCAATTTGAATGAATGTAATTAGCAAATTAAATTCAGGCTGCAATTTTTAAAGTAATACTCCACAAAATTTCCTGTTTCGTTCTGCATAAAAACCTGCCTGCATGTAGAATTATACAGACATATTCTGAAATGTGATTCTTGTATTAGTTTGTCAGTTCATATTTTTCTCAATTCTTCTGGACATGTTTAAAATATGAACTTGAATGGAGTCTTATTATTAAAACATAAGTTGCAAATCTAATTGCAATCTCAGTACTTGTCAGAAAAATGCATTTGATATCAGATGCCCTTCCTTATTTGTGTTGGGATTTGCACATAGGAGGAATAGGGTCCTCTGATGTGGGACCCCTTGTGGTTGTTGCTGGGTTTATCCTTCTATTGAATGTACAGAAGCTGAGTGACTATTAATGTCGCTGGTGTGTGGAGTGGAAGTTTGCCCACGGCTTGTGATAAATGTTTCTCTTCGTTCTGGCCGCAGCATCTTAGTAACATTTCAACCAAAGTGATTAGTTGGAATAAGAGATAAAAATATGGCCCTTTCAGAAGCAGAGGTGTGTGGACCATAGAAGAATCCTCATCCTGGAAGAAGCCAATTAGTGATGTGCAGAAAAAAACACAGCACCGTCCACACCTCCTCCATCCATCACATTATACATTCATGTTTGCAAAAATCTGTAATCATTTGACAGTTAGAACAATTACCTGAATATTTTCAACACTGAATTTTGAGTTGCATCAGGAAAAAACATCCCCATTTGTGCTTTCACATTACTGCAGCCGTATGCACAAATAAATACATGAAAAGAGTTGGGGTGTTTTTACAATATCATACTCACATAAATGAATTTAAAATGAATATTTATTGTGGTGGACATCAAACAGATGCACCTCAGTTCAGTGGATACAGTACCAGGACATTCAGCTAGTGTTTTTATTAGTTGTCAAAATAACATATATTATTCAAGACAAGGGGCTCAAAAATGGGGTGAATTAATTATGAAAGCCATCAGTGGAATTCAATAACCCCGTAAAGCCAATAACACTATCCACTAGGCTATTAGTTTATGTCCTTTTAATGTACTGCCTGACAGCATCTAACTATACCCCCCTGATCACACACTATTAATTAAACTGGACAGTTGCCAAAGAGCATGCACCCATTTCAGTACAGTGAGAGTATGACTGCTTAAATAACACTACACCCCACAGTCTTACACTTCTCCTTTGTCTTATCCATATTTACGAGGGCTAAATCTCCTGTGTGCACAACATGTTACAAATGATATATTAGTTAGTACATAGTATGTCTGTGAGACTGGAGTTTAAGTTAAATTGGGTTGTATACTGACAGCTGCAGAGTACTTTTAATTAATGAGCACACTCACAGTTTGGTTCTTTTGTAGCACAAAGTGCACAGACAGTGAAGAGCTGCAGCCTGTGGACACTTCTGTGTGACGCCTCGCTGTAATGAGCAGAGCTCTGCAGCCATTGATCTGGGCTTTGTTTTGTAACATTTACTCTGAACAAGGGAGATGTGGCTATGACAATTATAAATATGGCAGAAGGGAATATAGTGAATATTCAGTCATATACTTTTTAAACAACTTTCCTCTGAAGGAGCTGCATCGTTGAGAACTTCCTCACAATTTATTTCACAGCCACATCTTTTCAGTGTAACTATAAGATCCAGACACATTCCACAGAGGGAGTTGGGTAATATGGTGATAAAAATCCACTGCAATCTCATTCATCACCATATCATGATTCACTAGATTTCTCTTGAATGCAGCTCTATGCTCAAATAAAGACACTTGCCACCCACAGGTATTGGTCAGTATCAGCCGTGCTCTCAGTGACTGACAGGTGGATCTAACCTTTCACCAATGAAGTCTGAACTTTCTGAAGAAGTAGACTTTAGACGATATAAAGCTCTTAAGTGTTATAGAATAAACTGATGTAATCCAGTCTAGTCTATAGTTCAGTCTGGCTACGCTTCTGTTGTAGGGAGTATTATACCTCTGATGACGTAGGCCAAGATAACAAGGACTGAGCTGGCAGTGTGGGGCTGGAATATCGCTAAGTTTACATAATTTGTAATAAAAATCTACATCATGATTATTATTTATTAGTATATGGCCCAGCCCTACAACAATTATCCCAATCTCCAAGTTCATAGAGACCCAATTTAAATTATAAACCAAATTATGAGAATACTAATGAGCTGGGAGAATAGAATATTAGTAGTTATTATTGTTAAGTGTTGTGTGGGAATATCTCTTGCAGACTTCATACCATTACTAACACTACAATATTTAAACATACCAGCTACTTTAGGTTATATAGTTAGTATACGCTCAAGGTTACAAATACTCTGAGGGAATCCGTACACAGAAGGTAGTCCCCTCACCACATCACCAGTACAGTTCTTTCATTCAGCACACATTATAATGATGTGAAGAAGACTGCAGCAAACCAGTGTTGTAATGTTCTTGTCGGACATGTTGTCACGTTATTACAGCGAGCCCCCAGCAGCTGTGTGTTTGGGCTGATGTAATCCTCCTATAGAGGCTGTGAATGAGAGCGCGCTGTGCTGTGGATAAAACAGGGGGCTGAGCCTGTATTTGCCTCCAGCCGCGCTAAGGCTTTTGAAGGCTGCTCAGCTGTGCAGGAAGCTCCGTCAGCATGCTTCTCTCTTTCGTCTCCGCTGCCTACCAGACTGACACCTAAAGTGGCACTAATTGGCATGGTCTCTGACAGCTATCCAGTGTGCCTGCAAAACTTTTAATGACATGCCTTGCACCCAGCAGCTCCCGGACTATCTCTACTTTTAAGACAAGCCTGTAAAAATACCATTCACTCCCTGGCACTGTGTATTCTCATTCCTCCCCGGTTCTTTCACTCTCTCAGAAACACTCCAGCTCACACCAGCACACACTGCCTAATGTCAGGCTGCCCATCCAACCACAGATGGGCGCTGTCTGGCAGCCATGACGCTTGGACCTCATCATTTTTCTTCCTGGTCCTATTTGAATAACGCAAGTTATACCACATACAACATGTCATTTAAATGTTCATGTACAATATCCAAAGATTTGTTTGGGCAATCTGCAAATATGATCCTAGTAAATGTAGTTTCACTGGTGGGAATAATACTCCAGAATCCTGAATACCTGCATTAAAATTCTGCTATATAGTCTAATGAGATTACAGTATACTGAATACTTGGAATACTTTCATATGATAGTGTTTGTGAAAAAATACACACGCACTCACCACAAGTATATCCTGAATACCACCAAATGAAAGAGTAACTGTAGAATGCAATTACTCCAAATTAACATTGTGAATATGTATTTTCACTACATATATTTAGTTACTTCCCAACACTGTCTATTGTAAATCTATTGCAAAGACCTCATTTGTCTTATTTATAGAAACAAATGTAGATTTCAAGAATGCAAGCACCATTAATCATGTAGGCGCAGTTAAACATGCACAAGCACACTCCCAACCACAAACAAGTCTTGTGCACAAGGCCCTGCATACAAAGTTCTCATTTGTACATAATGACAGCTAGAGGGAAAAAAAGCAGGCATGTTCTAATTATTTTCAGTCCTGTCTAACACTGTCAAATCGAGTTTCCAGTCCACTCTCTTTCACACTATGACCCAAGAGGAGCTGGCACTGACCTGCAGTCTGCTTTCGTCAGTCTCTTTTTTCTTTCACACCACTCACTCTCCCTTCCTCTCATCTGACAAACACACTGTCAGGCAGAAACAGAGGCCAAAATGGAGTTTTGCCATGACGGTAATGCTAACAACAACTAGCATGCTCTCAGTGCACTTTCTGATTCTCGTAGGATGAAATAATTAGATGCAGACAGTGCACAGCGGTCTCATTTCTTCATTAAGAGTGTACAATGTGTCTGTTCTGAGGTAATGCTAATTTTGCTCAACTACACAGTGCACGAATTGGGTTCAGCAACTTGAAAAAACGTTTTCTGGGCTTTGCAGTCAATCCAGTTACTTATCTTTATCATTTGGAATTCTCAATATCCAAAACCAGCAGTACTAGTCCAATCCAAAACATAGCGGACCTTAGGGACCTCAATTTGCAGTAGCTGCACATGCATGAAGCTACATATCATTGCTCTGATGGGACGGGATTATTGCAAAGGAGAAAAACAGCACATATAGCCGAAGGGAGAGTGCAATAACACGCAGAGAAACAGGAGAGGATGATGGAGGAGAAATACAAGGTCCTCAATCCAGTGCAGCACCACTAAATTGCCTTCTTCTTTCCACGGCTGACCTTGGTTCGGTCTGCAACAAATAATAAGAGGGGTGCAGATGGGGAGTCTGGAGAATCGCTCTCTTGTGTTGCATTGTCTCCGCATTTAGTGAGGGCTGTAGTGCTATGAAAACACCTGGAGCTAGTCGAGCAGGTGAGACGCCAGGCAATTATGGCTTTGAAAAACAAAGCCCTTCGATAGAGTTGTTAACAGTATGTGGGACAGTGCAAACACTTTGTAAGAAAGGTTTTATATCTATTTATGTGTATTTCCAAGCTGTTCATTTACAGAGTCTATGCTCCTCTTTGGCAGTTTTAAATGTACTGTGCCCAACATTGTTCTATATTGTTCTATAGATTCACGTAAATAGCTAGAACAGAGGTCTGCAACCACGCTCTAAGGAGCCAGATGCGGCTGTTTTTGACAGTGTTTGCAGCATACCAAAGAGTATTCACTCTGTTGAAATGATTTTTATTTATTCTTTTTTTATATAACTTGCTCAAAACACCCAGACCCTCTAAAAACACTTCAAATAAGTCCACAAAGTTCACATAAATACAAAATGTTACACATACTTTATAACATATTAACACATATAAACACTCGACTTACTCTCGTTACTTGTAAAAAAAAAACGTCTGGCTCTTTCTGACTTTCATTTGGTTTGAAATGTGGCTCTTTTGCTGTTAAAAGTTGCAGACCTCTGAGCTCAAATATAGACCCAAATCAACGTTGGACCATTAACCACATAAACCTGTTGTCAAGTTCATAGTTCAATAGTTAATAGTTAAGATGTTTTGGCCTTAACTTTGTTTCATTTTTTGGTCAACATTTAAAAGTGAGCCCCTTTAAATGTGTAATGATCTGATTATCATCACATATAATTTGAGTATCTCATTGTTGTGATGATGCACAATATGAAACAGTGTAATCAATGCAACAATCAATGTACTACGCAATTACCGTAAACACATCACATTGTGCCTCTTGCTAACAGTCATTTTCAGCAGTGGACCGAGCAGTAAACATTTCTCATATTTTCCTTGTCTCTAGATTTCCAATTTTCCAGTCTACCTCAAACGCATCCCTCTCCATCTATTGTGTCTCCTTCACCAAGGTCAAGAGCTATTGATTGTCGCAAGATTTGAGCTTCCATTTCTGTGGCTAAATCTGGTGCCCTGAATCTGCCTGATTTATTCTCCATCTGTGATTACAGTGAGTGGGCTCAGAGACTGTATCGAGCGTCGGGCTCGTGAGGGAAGGGTTAAGCCAAAGAACTGGTGCCCAATGGGACGCCCCGGCTAGGATCAAGGTCACACTGTTCAAATCCATCATCTACAGTAGCACAAGGGAAATATGTTACATCACAAAGTCCATGCTTCTCTATATACACTCCTAAATATGCAGTCAGTGTAAATATTCCTTGGTTTGGTGGGAAAGCACCTGTGGTAAATATTGATCATAGCAGCTGAGTTCTAATTAACAGAATATCTCAAAACTCAAAAGTCCATCCAAAATGTGGGGACAATTTACACGACATGTTGGCTTTTTTTTTTTATTAGTCCAATCATAACAAATTGTGCAAATTAGAGCTTTGACCCTTGTTTACAGTCTGGTTGTAACAGTTATGAAATTATCTCTACATATGTCTTATCTTCTGCCCATCAAGGAAACAGAATTCTAAACTTAAAAATTGTAAAAAAAAAAAAAAATTAAAAAATAGGAAAAACAGGCAAGATTTTTCTTATATAATTATGTTAACTCTGTTTCTGTAAAATGCGTAATCTAATCTGTAAAGAGTCTAAAGGCATTCAGACCTCGAATCAGAGCTGCGACCTTGGCTCCACTTCAAACACTGAAGTCTGAATTAAACAGGAGAGCAAGCTGCCCAGCACCGCCATGCACCAAAATATGATCACGATGACAGGCCCAGAACACGCAGAACATGGCACTTCAGAGCAGAAAGAAGGCCGGAGTCAGAGTTGACGTAAGGATATGACGGACACGTGGACATCGGCTGTAAACAGACTGTTTAGTTTGAGTGGCTCTCTGCTTTGGGAGTGAGTGGTGCTGGCTCCTAAAGCTGTGTTTCCACCGAGTGTTCAGCCTTTGATCTGGCTCCAAGGATCCAGCTGGCTTTGAGGGTGGAGGTCTCCCTGTTCCTGGCCAACCTTTAAAGCCACATGCTCTGCAATTGACACCAAGTCCTTTCAATGTTACATCACTCAGATGACAAATAATAAATAACAAACTGGTGTACGAAAGTGGGGCTGGTATCAGCAGCCGTGCGGAGAGCAGGAAGAACTACTGTGACGGGGGGATAACCAAAGCAAAAATTATAGAGTTTTGGTAAGAATATAAAGTAAAAAAATATACAAATGTGGGCTCTTTGTTCTAATTTGAATGAAGTGTTTCAACTGGCTGAATACGAGAATGGGCTCTTGGTGTAACAAACAGTAATTATGTAAATAATATATAAAAAGACAATAACTGTGGAAGTAAAAGGAATGGAAGCAGCCTGGAATTATAGGATTAAGAAGCGAAAGAAAGGAAAGAGGATTTTGCTCTACATGACTGGAGAAAGATTTTCAGGAATTCTTTTTAAGTCACTCCTCTGCAAAAGTTCACCAAATGTTAACTTTAACTTGGCAGACACGTCCTTAGAAAGCATCATATAAACTAGCACTGGTGCAAAGAGCGAGGGCTGTAGAACAGGGAGGCTACATGACTACATGGAGTCGTGTGAGGACTGTTGGATGTCACTTCCATCTGGAGGAGCCAGTCTGTCAGCAGCTCTCTGTAGACCCAGCTGCACCACTACCACCTGGCGACCAGCTACCAGACGGCCGCGCTCACAGTCCCGGGCTAAAACAATTTCAGACATTTGTGATTTGTCATTAAATCTTAGTGTCTCATATTTTACACTTTCAAGAACCAACTAACACAAAGTTTATTTCCGTTTATTAGATAATGATGCTGGACTATGCTGTACATGTACTATACCTGGAAAGGGAGTTTCTGTACTAATGCAAAAGTAATCCCAGATAAAGGACACACCAACACTGGCTATGTTTATATGCACAACAAAACCTGATCATCATCTGATTACTGGGGTTATCAGATTATTCAAATACCACATAAACCTTTACATCTGATGTGAGTAATCTGATTTCTTTCTGATTGTTCACACCCAGGATTTGATAAGGAAAAGTATGCATTTTACTAGTACTTTTACTCTAAAAATCTTGATTGATTAACTGACTCACCAAGTGTTTTGGATGACCAGATTCCTCTTGTACATGTAAACACACAACAAAAATCTATTTACTGGGTTTTCTGATTAATCTAATGAATCTGATTTTTACTGTACCCACTGAAGAACTTGACAAAGCTTTCACCACAGATGAATTCAATTTTCATAGGTTAGTATTTCACAAATCCAAAAGTTGCCCAACATTAAAACAGTGCACTGATGAAAGCTCTCCTCTTCTCTCATTATCAGTGAAAGTTGACGATTAGTTCAAACTTGACGGGAAATAATGGTTCTTCCTGGAAGAACTGTTTGGCCAGTTTCTGCCAGCGCTCTCAACTCTGGCTGACCATCTATTTACACTCAAACCCATTACTGCGGCCATATAAAAAGCCTCAATATGTTAACTCCCACTGAGCTTTTATCATGTTATTATTGCGTTTTTGCCAAAGCAAAACTTAGAAAAAAATCTTATTATAGCATTCTTATTATAGACTTTTTATTGTTTCAAATAGCAATTATTAGTTTGTACTCCCTGCTCTGCCCAGCACTATCTGAGGGTGTTCAGATTTAGTCAACAGGGACATCTAAGACTCTAGGATAATGTACCTAAAATTGTTAGTAGTAGTAGTTTTTTTTATAAATTGAAAAGTACCAAAACCTGCCCCTTTAATGATTTACGATCAAACCAAGGTAGTAGCAGCTTCATCGTCTGTGTTATAACCGGCCCACACCACACCACCATTACTATTACTTATCTTTTGTGTTCCTCATTTTTTTCCTTGCTCCCTTTTTCTGCCCTGACGCCATCTGTAAACATCGTGACAAGCCGCACGCTGATTGAAGGCACACGAGAAGGCGAGCAACAGTTCATGCATATCCACCAAACAAAGATGGATGTGAAACATAGTCTTTGGTAATGAAAGTATAAATCAGCTCTGCATCTAAGCCGTACCCAAATGTATTGCCCCTGTCGTCTCATGTGTTTTGTCACTGTTGTACAACTTGACTAAACATATTGGCTAGTAGTAAAGATTTACCTAATTCACTTTGAAACGAGTTGTTTATCTTGGCGCTAACTTTCTGCTTACAAATTAGCAGTCAATTTTGTAATTCAAGGGAATCAAATCAAGTCCCCTGTATAACATTTATAGTCCATGAGGTGCTGAAAAACATGATGTCTTATCATTAAGATTATAGAAGTATCTTGTTTATAGTACTTAGTTCTGTTCTGCTGGTTCTACTTGCCTTAAAAGTGCCGACCTTCACTTACCACCCCTTTCTGTATGAGTAATTTGTCTTGCTAAAATACACATTTAAAGAACGTCTGTGTAATCCCTCAGTCGTCCAGGTATGATCCAAAGTGAAACAAAAATTCAAATCTGTCAACTGGACAAAAAGTTGTGGGAGTGAAGACATTTCTCTGCTCATCCAAGCCGCTTCTTCATTTCTGGGAGTGGAAGAATTTCTCTGCTCATCCAAGCCGCTTCTTCATTTCTGGTCAGGTCACTGCTGGACACTGCCTTTTATCGATCTATATTTAAAGAATGTGCATCAAACAGCGAGTTTCAAATGGATAATTACAAACAGCATGTTACAACTTTACGTAGAATGTAAATACTTCACCAGAACAAGTAGTTGGCTTGGTCTAAACAAAATTAAATTGAGTTATTAATGTTAAAATAAAACCACAACTGAACTAAGCTATATACAAAAACATCAAGTACAGTCACATAAAACCATCTGTTTAATGTATCTAACTATTTTCCACTTTCAGTTTCATTTATGTTAGACTTTAGCTTTGACAAAAACACTTTATATATATGTGCAGATGGTGAAGTATTTTCGTCGTATGGAAAGGCGGCAAGTGATTATCCATCTGTAACTCGCTGTCCACTACATGATCTGTAACCACTGATTTATTTCAGCCACACTCTGCTAATTCTCAAGGGACAATGGAAGAGGCATTAAGTGAAAAGCTACACTTTTAAGGCAACTGGAACTAGGCAAGGTAAGTTTATTTGTATAGCACAATTCGTACTTAAAGTAATTCAAAGTGCTTTACAGAATAAGACAGACATTAAAATCACAATACAACAAATCAAAACATAAATAATCACAAATAATCATCATAAAATGAACATTAAAAGAGAAGAGTGCAGAATAAAAAACTTTCAGTCGTATGCACAGCTAAACAGAACTGTTTTGAGCCTGGATTTAAACATTGTTAAAGTAGAGGCCTGTCTTACATCTTCAGGAAGACAGTTTTCAAATCAAAACCATTATTCATGAACTCCTCTTGAGTTATAATATGTTTTTTCGTATCAAACCAAATTCTATATTGAAGTTTATTTTAGTCCAGCAGACCACGGCAGTGCGATATATAGAGTAATATTCATATGTGAGGACTTTCTTACAGCCATACAGCACGTGTGAAAATATACAGATACAGACTCGTGTAGTGTGAGTGCTCCTGAGCTGATGATGTTTTTAGAGAATATGAAGGCAGCCACAAGCACCTCGTTCCCTCTGACACATGAGCAATCAATTTCATACTTTGTGTATATCAAATTAGGTTCCCAATACAGTCTATATTCTTAGCAGCCCTGATATCATTTTGCAGTTTATTGACAAACTCAGGCAGGTGTTTTTTCCACACTTGTCTTTGGAAAGGTTATTATATCGATCTATGGCGAAAGACTGCTGAGAGCAATGCAGTGATCCAGCTGTATCTCTTCTGCTCCGGCTAAACAATCTGCCACCCCCCTTCCCTCTCTCATAGATGACTTAACATGAGGGGTCAAAGGTTTAAACCGGCTCTTAACTGTAATTCTAAAGTGGATTTGGAGTCAAGAATGCCATCGCGTGATATATTCAACGTTTATTATGAACATATAAATCCCAGACGAGACGAGATGAGTGCGGCGGCTCTGCTCTGATTGGACGAAAAATAAAAATGCTGATCTGACAGAAACCTGTACGCAGCGGGACATAAAGAAGTCGTAAATCCTATCACGCTCCCGTTTGTTGCTACAGAAATATAGAGAATGAAGAATGTGCTGCCCCCAGCGCCGAATCAAAAATGGATGCATTGGTTCTGAATGACTGACTGGACGCATTTTTGTGCATCAGCTGTTTTTCCGTTGCTCCCATTTTTCTCACGAAGAGGTGTGTAAGAAATGTAATATGGATTAAGTCTACAACAAGACACATCTAAAGACACTCTCATTTGCATTCATGAAACAGATGGCATATCTATGGCCCGTAATGCATTGATTATAAATAATAACGATTCAAGTGTAATCAGAGATAGATTTGTTCGTGCACTTGATAAATGAGCTGTTGGTAATTACTTATTGAAAGGAAATGAAATGACAAAGACAAATCCACAGCTCATCATTTATGTCTCTTTACTAATGGAAAGTGAAAGTGAATTGTAATGTGTCTGTTTATATTTGACATTCACAGCTGCCTTTTACTATGTTACAAAAACTATGGAAGAGGAGGGCACAGACCTCAGTGACCATCTGCAGCCTCTGTCAGGAGCTGCATGTGGGTTGAGGCAGAGTTCAGACTTTGGAGGCAGCAAATTTTTATATTCATGAAATGAGTATTGAAATACATTCTTATTTCTTTTTACTAAAACAAAATAAAATTAATGTTACTGATGAATATGAGGGAAAAAGGGCCCTAGTATGTTATCAGTGTATTGATATGGAGTTAGGTTTATGCGGCTGGGAATCAAAGTCAGTATGAATTAAGTGCAACGTGTGTGCGGTGGCAGTGTGTAGTGGAGCAGAGACAGAGGAGCAGAGACAGAGGAGCAGAGTCAGAGGAGCAGAGTCAGAGGAGCAGAGACAGAGGAGCAGAGACAGAGGAGCAGAGACAGAGGAGCAGAGTCAGAGAAGCAGTGTCAGAGGAGCAGTGACAGTTTCTACAACCTTGATAAGCAGGAATATCTCATATTATCATAATAAAGAGTGATTTTGACTGGTCGCTCTTTGGTCAACACTGACTGTTGTGCTCCCGCCTGTGTCACTGTGTTATGGATCAAAACAGGTCCAGACCATCAGGTTTACCACATGCAGATCACTGACACATTTGAAAATTCACCTCGATGCAACTCTACACTGAGAAACCTAACAATTTATATGTCTTTGTTAAAGGACAGATTGTTGCCACTTTACAAACATCTATGAGATCTATGATTTTATTATTTTGTGACTACACTATGAAAAAGCACTGCTGTATCAACTCTGCAAAATCAATGTTGAGTTACAATAATCCAAGTACATGCTATTCTTCATCTTGGATTGGGTATTTTAGAAGGCTTTTAGTTCATACAATTCTTTTTTTAACAGTAGAAAAATGTGTAGAATTTAAATATCCTCCGCGAGGTGAATGGGAGCGTACGGTTGGAGTTAAACGTGCCTGATTGAGCACTAAAAGCCCAAGATTGTAGCGACAGGAAAAAGTGCAGCTGGAATGAATCACGGTGCAACTGGCCCTAATCTCGTCCTTTCTCTCTCCTCCCCAATCTCTCCATCCTCCTAACATTTGCCTTTTTCATTCCTTAACTTTATCCTTCACTCACTACTGCTCGCCTTGTAGCTCTTTTACTTATGTCTCACATTAAGCTGTAATTAATAGTTGGAAAAACAATCCTGAACAGAATCCCACTGATGAATTACCCCAACAATGTGCATCAAATGAATACAGTGCCAGACATAATCCACTATCCCAATGATAATGAGGTCATTAATTGGTGTCCCTGTGAGACCCGACGCGCCACATATCACTCAGTTTATTCACTTTCATTTGTCCCACATTGATGAAGATTGTACGGCGATGTACTGGGACCTGCTGTATCTATTCATCACATTATTATCTGCAAGCAGAGATGGGAGGAACCAAAATTGTACTGCAGAAGAGTAGCGTACTGAGAAAGTAATTGTAAGAGTGAGTGACTGTCTGATCTTAATTTTGAAGATGACGCTGGACTATCTATAAGTCACTGCTCTCACCTTGAACTCGGGGGACCTCGAGATAAAAATCCTGTCTACATGCTGAAAACTGAAAGCAAATGACAAATTAAATCTAGTAAACAACAGGGTAGAATACAAATGAGTGTTGGTAATGTAACAATCAATAAGAGCCTTACATCAAAGTGCCTGAGCCGCCCAAAATAAGACTCATTCAAATCCTTGTCACAGCACTATGTTTGAGTTCGGCTGTTGATCAAAGCCCCACAGGGTGCACCTCTCTGCCCTATTGTTTACTCCAGGTGCACACTGATTAATTTTCTCCTCAAACATCTTTCTTACACTTGTTTGGGATGATTGCGTGTTGATCAGCAATCAGCCTAATACATGTAAATGAGATAATGATGGAGAATCTAAACAGAAACACAGAATAAGTGGGATCCAAAGATTGAAAACTCTTTTTGTGAAAGTTTGCGAAGTACTTGTTAAAATGGGAAAAACAAATTACTTTTGTTGGATGTTTGCTTTTTGTGTGACTCTGAAACATATCAACTTATGGGGTTGTAGAAAAAAATGGGGTTTAGAAAATCATGAACTATTAATGGTCACCAGATTTGAAAGCCTTTACCTAATGTGTAAAACACAGTTCTATCTGCGCTGTAGTTAAGTTTACCCCATGCTACATTGTCTCAGCTGCTCCTGTCTAAGAATTATTTATTGCATAACTTGTTACTCTAAGATCAATGCAAAAGCAATTAGTCAGTGATACATGGCCCTGCTTTGGAAAAGTGCCTGCTAAATGAGTTTTAAGCAAAACAGCATTTTATAGGTTGACCACAAGGTGAAGTGATTGAGGATTGTGGGCTGGAAAATGGAGCGTTTTACTGGCAACATTGTATTAATATTAGTCTTGGGCGTATGGATTTCTCTGTGATGCAGCTTTTGCCATAAAAATGTCATTCAATTAAACAACACTGGGTAAAGGGTTGTTTGATTGATGAAATAAAGTTATTTTCACTAACTTTGTTTATTATGTTTTTACTGGGGGTTTAGCTGATAAAGATTTATTATAATTATTGTCTTTACATTACTGATATTTACATTTTCTTCACTTTATTATGATAACTATTCGTCTGCTGGTCGGCTGCATGTCTGCAACAAAAACTATTTCCCCTTGAGGATGAACAAAAATAATTGTGATTCTGATGTGCTGTACATATCCTGTACATACAGTACATATCCTGTACATACAGTACATATCCTGTACATACAGTACATATTCTCTACTTGGTCTTCTGAGGCCTGCCTATTCATCTCCCACTGAGAGCAATCTGGAAATGTTGGAGCGTTCAAACTTCCAGATGATTAGGCAAAGCTTCACAACAGTGAAACAGGCAAAGAAATCAAACTTTTACTAAAATCAGCTGAGGGAAAAGAACAAACCTCTGCCTAAAGCACTAACACACTAACTGTCTAACGCACTAACGCTCTGTCTGCACTTTTTAAAAAAAAACAAACAAACATTGTCTCTATTTCTGTTAGAATAGGCCTAATATGTCCATCAGCATGACCATGTTTGTTTTGATTTGTTTGTGACCTTCACCTTTGGCTTCTGCCAAAATCACAGTGCTGCCCTTTAATTGGTCAGTTGCTCGACTCACTGGTTCAAGCCCAAATGCAACAAGCTGTTTGTGAACCAACAAATATTATGAGAATTCATCTTGCTGTGCTGTGGTAAAGGCCTGATGACATCCTCATACATTCCCCAAGTCTGTATCTGTCAGAACCAATGACGTCTAACTCAAAGTGATGCACTATACTGTAGTATACTGAGCAACTGTAGCTAATTTACCGGTGTGAGATGAGAAAATAATATATTCATAGTTAACTTAGATGAAACATCAGGTATCCACATCAAATACAGCAAATTATAACCAAGAAAGCCACACATTTCAGTCACGTAACAGTCATTTTCCAGGCTGAATCCTCTGTATGCCGTATGCTAGCCTCCCATCATTCACCCTGGAATCTAATTGAAACGTGGCTCTCTGATTGGCTGCTATTCTGCTTGGCTGTGGGACAGTGCATCAGGTTCATGCTGGATTCTATCTCCACTCTTCCCTCCGGTCTCTGAAGAGCCGCTCTAAGGGAGTGAACTGCTGAGTGATGAATAAAAGTGCCAATGTGATTCGCGGTCGGGCCTGTGTTCATGGCCCAGATGAAAACGATAAGGTTGAGCAGCAGCATAGAGGAAATCTCATCATTAGTCCTCTCACAGGCCAGGATTTAATTATGTGCACATCCAAATCGCAGCACTTCCCGCTTCTCAGCAGATTACAGCGTTCCTGGTGGATCATAACAGTAATGTCTCTGCTTGCATGGTAAAACTGCCAAATAAGGACACCCTCTTTACAAGCGCGTTTGTTCTGTGCAAACTTGTATCGCTTCACGTAGCTGTTATAGGCTCTGGACAGCGCTCAGAGTACCACGGTGGTATGAAGTGATGAAAAAACAAATTAATGTGGATATTAACAATGTGCGTAAAGGTTTGTGAGAGCTGGGGACGAGTTAAACCACTTTAAATCCCTGCTTCCTCCTTCGCTTAAAATCAGGTACCCCAGCTTTAATCATTGTGAAAAAAACAAAAAAATCTATGACGATTCAGTTTCTTTTCTAATAATTTTGTTGTATAAATACTCTTATTATTGTGGTGTCAAAATCTGTATCGAGAACTATGTTTGAGTTTGAAATTTTAGTGTTACAAAATGAACCTAGCCTCAGACCAAATGTAATCCTGATATATAAGGTCTTTTTGACTCATTTGAGATAGTTTGAAAGTTAAACTGTACACCACCTGAACTTGTACTTGCACCTAGACAAGTGAGGATAGATTGTTCAAACTTGCAGAAGCTTGTACCTTGTGTATCTGTTATGTGGTAATGAGCGCGTGGGATGCTCTAAAACTGGGCTCATGTAAAATGTATCTTCAGAGAGACAATTGACCCAGATGTGGAGGAGACTCATTGTGCAAACCGCATCAAATGGGCCCACGACTAAGACAGAGCACCCCCTGACAAGAGGCGCTATTCGAGTCGCACTGATTAAGAGGCAACAACATAACGTCAAGACAGAGCACTCCGAGAGGGGGCGGTGGCAGACGGAGCAGCCAGCTAAAGGGAAGACAGGGGAGAGTTTATTCCTCCTCGGAGAGCTCTGTAATGCAGCTGCTTTATGTCTTAATGCTGATCACATTGACTCTGGTGGGACCTCATTAGCTCCAGGCACAGAGCTGTGTTCACTCATGTATTGCCTTATAGTGAAACACACAAGTTTTGGTGTAACAACATCAGAGTATGGCAGCAGCTACAAATGCTAAGTTAGAAAGGCCATTAGTCTTGTCTGCGGCGGCACAGAGCACTTATCACGGAGTATGATTGGTGGTAAGGTTCCTGTTTCCACCTGAGTGAGCTGATGAATAAGTACTGCTGATTCAAGTGGGGCAGAGGTGCAGCGAGCAACCTGCTGCCGACTCCTGTTCGTGCGCTGTTATTGTTGTGAGTGGGCAAACTAATGGTCACAAGGAGCGCTCAATGGACCAGTTCACAGGAGGAGGAAATACTCAAAATGAACACACCGCAATTATTATTTGTCTCAATTTGTCTGTTTGGTAGATATTCATTTTGTAGTAATTACTATCCCTGAGATCACGTAGCCATAGGTCAGTATAGTAACAGCAGTCCGTCCTTTCACTGGAAAAACACGCAGCACGTGGATGTGGTCTTGGCTTTGACCCTGTTGGCAAACAGTACACCAGCCCATTTTACAGATGCGCCGCTGACTTGTGCTGACTCCATCAGTATGCGATGGTGACTACGAAGAGAATCTTGTAAAATGAATTCCCATTGATTCTACAGCGGCGTTAGATGTTGATATATCTGTCACTTACCTTACTTCCTGCTGTGGAGCTGTTCTTTCTTCATATCCCTGTTCCTCCGTTAGACCCTGTGGACTGAAGCTTTGTCTTTTTCCTGCCTGTCTGCTTTTGCCTGAATGTGCAGACAGTATTCCCAGACAGCCCCTATAACAAAAGTTGAAATATGCTTTCTACGTATAGAATATGATTATGGCTTCAAAATAGTAGACATCTAGACTAGAGCAAAACATGTGACAGGAAAAGACAGAGCAGGAGTTCACTTGGTGCATGTAAACCCGCTTTCAGTAAATCTTTGGTATATCCAGTGCCTGAATCTTACTGCCAGAAAAAATGATCCCTGAATGCAAACAAGTTTCTGATGAGCTAAAGAGGCATTTTTAAAACATGGGCTGAATAAAAAAACAGTGCTTCGATTAAATAACAAGATTAGCCCCAACTATTTAAAGTGATTATTATGAAAAACACTTTGTCTTTCCAATCAAAACAACAGGCATTATTTTACAAAAGAAAAACGATTTCAAGGTATCGCATTAGATTTTTGTTTAAAAAGGCAGCGGTTTAGCACTTCAGGTCCATAAACTGCCTTCTTGGCTCATGTTATCGGTATAATGTCATCAGTCCTGTTGGCTTCCCTACTTGATAGAACCACTAATGAGCCCAGCGTTTGAATTACTGCCTAACTGCCAGAGACAAGAAAGTGAGCGGAATTTAAATAAACACTTCCAAACAACCCATCAAATGAGAAGTCTTTGAACCCACCATAGCATCTCTAAACAGAGCGAAAGAGGCGTCATTCAAACAGAGGTTGAAAGGAGACAGAATATGCCCTTGTAAGCAGTTTCTGTTAAGTTTCGGTTGTGACAGTCATATAATTATAGGTCATTTACATTTTTACTTTATTTCACTGAAACTGCAGCCTGGAAAAGGATTATTCAATATTGTAATACAACTGTTATCACAATATCAAGCAAGGCTGCATTTATATTTGATTAAAAAAAATGACTGTCCCAAAAAGGTTCTAAAAGGGGCTGTTCCCTTTTACTTTTTATGTAATAGTAATTTGTTCTTGCCCCAGTACAGATTTAAATGAGATCGCTGTAACGTCTGCATCTAATTATAAAGCATTTGTATCGTCCGCGAACCAGGAAATACCACTGGTGCAGTGTTAGCATGCTAGTTGTTCTTAGCATTACTATGAAGTTGACTCTGGCCTCTGAAAGTTGTAAAAATGATGAATTATAATGAATAATTAGGACGCTAGGAATCCATTAGAAAACTGAGGAATATGTTTTTACCAAACTATTTGAACCAGTTCTGTTATTTATTCATTTAATATATTTTTTTAAGACAGAAAAAATCAGGTACAGCGCATTTAAATCATCTTTATAGTCTTTTGTATTACTTTTTCTTCTGATTACACACATTCTTTTCTATGCAGCTATGTCGTTTGTTTCCAGTAACAGCCGACCGTGTGTGTGCACTTTTCTGGAACTCGCAGCACAGGTGGAATCTTACACTTGGTCCAATTCTCACATATGAAAAAGATGCAGCTCCACCGAGACGGGAGAGCGAGATGAGAGAGTCGACACAGACACCTCCAGCGTGAGGTGTGACTGTACAAGGTGCATAGAAATGTGAACCACTGCGATGGGACGCACCGGGGGGACAAACACCAGCAGCAGAGACTGGACACTGCTTTTCAAACTCCAAATATCAACCCCCTCCACAACCTACAAACTGCATTTATTTATGACTTAAAACCAAAATGTGTGTCACGATTTATCTCAAATTGTATAACACGTCGCATATGGGTTTTTTTATGTTCAAATGTTTCTCCCTGTTCGTGCTTTTCACTTCTCAACCCCACGTAAGCGTTAATGTTGTCACGATAGTGGAATTTCAAACTCGATTTCGATACTAAAGAACAGACTCGATACTCGATACCGATTCTGATATCACTGTTCAGGAATGGTTCATTTCTGTCCAGTGAACGTGACTTTTTTAGTATCGATACTTGCTCAAATGAGTATCTAGTTTTGATACTTGTTTTAATATAAATTATTATCTGATTTTAGATATTTTTGACAACCCTAATAAGTGTAAGATGGGTTAAAATGAGCGCCGTCCAGACATTATCCTGGGGGACTTCAGTACAATCACAGCACACGGTGAGGTGTGAATGACATCATTAGATCCGGTAGTAGCTTCCCCCTTGGGTTTGTGAAAGAGGCATCTGCAGCTTTCACTCTGACAGACTTGATGGATATGTCTAGCACTGGCATGGATTAAAATACAACTGTCACCTTGCACTGAAAAGACTCAAATGATTTAACTTCAAACTCCTCTATGACAAAAAAAATGACAAAAACTCCTCACAGACAAATGTTAAAAATGATTGTGAAGAAATAGCGAATGTTTATTATCGCGTTATAAATGTAGCTATACATTATATACATATCCACCTCGCTGACATGTCGCTCAATGCTACACTTGAGTTTTTACAGTTTTATACTCAATTAATATCAACACTCCAGTCCACTTATAGTACCACTAAAGCGCGCGCTAACGTGTGAAATATGCCAAGTGCGTCAGAGGTAATGATTCACTTATCACCAATAAACAGACCTGTGAAACTCAACATTATAGGAGAAAAATAACAATAATTTTATCTTTATTATAAGCAAAACCACAATGTCTACGTAGCACATTATGAAAAATGAATGTGTCTTTGACTGTTTTGATTGCATTAAGTTGCATAATGCTGCTGCTGTAGTATCCAGTTGTAGAACCTGGGGGCAGGGCAGACCACAAACAACAACATCCTTCCAAGTTATGGCAGCCAATACTTGACTATTATGTCATGTTTTCTTTCCACAACGTGAGACGTGATCCTTCCTGTCTGAGAACACAAATCAATGAGATGTCTTATAAACACAGAGCATGGCTGAATGGCTAAATGTTCCCAAAATGAACCTGTAATGATGCAATTACATTTACTTAATTGTTATTTGCCGACTTTGAGCATAATGTGTGACTACATTTGTAGTTATGGTTCTAAAAACATTGAGTCATTAAATTATTTGCACAATTAACTTGGCTTAAACGATGCGTTTTGCTATATGTTGTTTTCTGGGAATCAAATGGATTTAATTTACATTTCACAACGGTTACGCTTGGCTGAATCCTTATTACAGAACTTGCATCGTTCATAACACAAAGACTGTTGCTTTTCTATCAACTATTAATGCCATAATAAAAGGAATGGCTGTTTGTGGCAGCTTGTTCTTGTGGTGTGATTAATTATTCAGAGGAACAAATGTTACGAAATGGTCAGACACAAGTACTCTTAAACGACAGGGTTGTGAAGGAGGGAGCTTTCCAAGTCCACGAGCTTTATACGGCTGTCAGGAAACATTTTTGAACCTTTATAATTTATACTCAGAGGCATACTTATGGTTTTGGATTTATTTCGACATTTTCAGGGAAGGTTAATGTTTGTTTGAATTGAGATTTCAACTTGTATTGAATAAAAAGTCTGTCAAGTCAATTAGACGAAATGTGCAGCATATTAATTCATTTACTAGATTTCTACAAAACACTCAATGCCCCAGTCTTTCACATTATATCTTGTTATGTCAACAAAACAACCCAAAAACATGCAGTGCAAGTAAAATCCTCCAGCTAGTCCTGACCAAGCCTATAGCTCCAGATCCAGAGATGGGTCCCCGGGCGTGGCTCTGCAGCGCCCACTGCTCCTGACAGGCTCCTGACAAATGCACAGGACAAATTAAATGTACCTTAACCCTAAAATGCACCCAGCAGAAATCACTAGCAAAAATGCACGAAAAGGATCAGGCAAAATATACAGTATTTACATGTCTAACAACAACAGCCCAGCCCCACAAAGTTACACCCTCCACAAACTTTCACATTTTGTACTACTTCTCTGGAAACTCACATTTACATTGTCCCAAATTTCTTCTGTTTAGCGTTGCTCCATTAGTTTGAGCAACCCACTTTCAGTATTGATGATTAGCCTAAATTACATTCCTATGAGAAGTGTTGTTTCATACCCGCTCCCCCGTGTCCTCGCCTGAACCACCATCAGTTCATGATGTATACCTCACAAAACATCCATTAATCATTCACTTTTCTCATAGAGTCACACAGCAAAGAACAACAAATTATCACCAATCACTTGTGTTTTCAGACTGTAACTGTTTTCTGAAAATATGCCCACTTTAAGAGATCAGATAAAAGCTTTCTTCAGTTATTAGACTTATCCATTTTGGTCTTAGTCAAGTCTTATTAAAAAGTCATTACCTGTGGTTTCTGGAGAGCGGAGTGCGAGGGCCAACGTCACAGGCCTCTCTTCGCCCGCCTGCTCGTCTACATGCTGGAGCAAAATATTATTCATCATTTATCATCTGCAGTCAAAAATAATCATGTTGTCTTTTCCACTGAAGCGCAATCTCGTCCTAAAAAATGCGTTTAGTTGGTTCATTTGTTCATTTGATCATGTTTTTTATCGAGATAAGAAGTTTAATAACATGCAGGGTTTGTAAATTATACACAGAAACCTTGCAGCCATATTTCTATAATATATTGGTCATAATTTGATTTGATCGACAGCAGCACCACAGGTAACAAACCTGTCTCTGTGCACTACTTTTGACAACCATGGCATCTTAATGGTAGAGGGCGCAAGCCAGTGAGAGACGCGGGACAGAGGGCGCACGCCTGCGAGGGACAGAGGGCGCACGCCTGCGAGGGACAGAGGGCACACGCCTGCGAGGGACAGAGGGCGCACGCCAGCGAGGGACGCGGGACAGAGGGTTTTGGGACACAGGGCTGTGGGACACAGGGCTGTGGGACAGAGGGATGTGGGACAGAGGGCTGTGGGACAGAGGGCATACACCAGCGAGGGACGTGGGACAGAGGGCGCACACCAGCGAGGGACGTGGGACAGAACAGAGGGATTGGGACAGAGGGCTGTGGGACAGAGGGCATACACCAGCGAGGGACGTGGGACAGAGGGCGCACACCAGCGAGGGACGTGGGACAGTGAGCTGATGACGCAGCTCCGCCCCTCCAGATTAAAGCTGCTAATTATGTGGAGCGTTCTAGCACTACTGGAGATTTAACTTAACTTAAAGATGGACCCCTCCTCGACGTTATAACTGGTTTGGCCAGCCATTGACATTTTAAATTACAAATTACTGTATTATGAAGACTGCCCCTAGCTGTGCCCACGTTTAATCTTTTTTTTTTTTTTATAAAATGTGCATATTTTTGCTACCTGAGCTGCATCTTCATTATATAATATAGCTGGTTGTAAAGAATCTTCCTCACACTTGTGATATAAGCAGCTCTTGAGGTCAAAATAAGAGCTGTGTACTATCGTCTGTGTATCAGGAAGTGCATGGTTAGCATGCTAGTTGCTAGCATTACAGTGATAGCAAACTTCACTGTGGCCTGTGAACGTTGTGAAAAGTGCTTATAAACTCATTGTGGTGAATCATTTAGATGCTCAGAATGCATAAGGTGAGGAATAATAAACGTTTTTTAAGAAAGTCAAAATCTGGTACAGCGCCTTTAATTGAATAAAAGTCCAGTCAAAGAAATTTCCATTTCCAGACACAGAGACAACCCAGGGGCAGACCTGCAAGAAAAGTGACAGTCCTTCTTTTAACTGGCCCAAACCCTAATAATTGTCTTTTTTTATTCAAGCATAGAGTGTAAAAAGGTTGAGCCTTTAAATATTCACTTTTGTCCCACTGTTCTGCTGATGTTGGAAACCCAGTCTTATGGCCTCCTTCTGTTGCAGCTCCTCCACACTCGCTTGGCTTCTGTGATATGTAGAGCTGTGACAGGTATCAAAGCGTGAGGTCTCGTCTGAACATGAGTCTATAGAAAAACACGTCTGATTCAAGTCACTAACTGAAGCTGTGGTTTGTTCATCTCCGCTGCCAGATTTAGAGCAGGTCTGTCACACTGTCACCACAGTATCACAGTCAGATCTCATGACTCGGTAACACGCCCCGAGTCTAAACACGCAAGCAAGAATGTCTAGATTACCGGTTAACCCGTAATAGGTTATTCAGGTCACAACATAATTGCATAAAAAAACATATAAAAGCTTCCAACCTGTGCTTCCAAAACTAAACCCAAATGTAAAGTGACACATTATCTGCTCGTTTATGTCACATTCATTTGACCTAATTACTCACTTCACTGACTTATTCAGGTAGAAAGCCGTATTTCATAAAGCACATAAAGAGTAATGGTGATGTATTTGGCAGGGAATGAAAGTAAATGTCACTGTTGTTTGGTCATGGTGTCTAAAATCATAAAATCAGCTTCTTCTTACAATATTTGTAATAAAAAAAAAGTTTTTGTGACATGCCAGCCTTGTTAATAAGAAGACAGAAACATTGGTTTGAATAAACACTGCACAAGTATTCAAGTTTAGATCAAGTCAAGTCGTCTGATTAATTTATTAGTAGCAAATCTGGGCATTATAGCTTAATCATTGCAACATAAGACCACTGCCTTGGTGGAATCTTAAAGTTTATACTTAATAGTTTACTTTTAAAGCAAATATCTTGCTCTTGCGCTTGTTGCCAGGTAATGAGATACTATTTTTGGAAATCAACTGCTCTGGATTCCTGTATTGTGGTGAATTTATAAATATTGGTTATTTTTGAACATCTATTGCAATATAGTGCAAAAGAACAAGCTTTCTTGCAGCAGTTTGTCCCAGTCCTCCCACAAATGGGATGAAAGAGAGACTGGTGTGTGATGTTTCCACCACAGATGTAAGTCCAGGGTTGGGTTGCTCTGCTGGAGGATTTTCAAGGATTTTCTTTGGCTGGTCCCGAATGCTCTGAAATTCTTCAACCTATTTGGTTCATCTGAAATTCCTAAAGGTCTTTACTGTGATTTGCAGTCAGTAGAGTGTAATCAAGGATATGTCCATTTTTTAGTTTATTTTTTTTCTTACAGCAAAAAAATCCTAACCTTGATAAATAATTGAAATTCTAATTCAAGGTATGCAGCTGCTAGTTCATTAAAAATGTATAATATTTACTTAAAAAATGAATGTTAAGTATGTTGTGATTAGAAGTAAAGGATTATTTTAAAGAAGACATATTGTGCTTCTATCTGCTGATTAGTTATAATCTATGACACCAGTGGATCATCATGTTGTATTCTGGACATTTCAAATCACAATACTGATCTTCAGGTCTGTGTACTTCCGTGTTGGAAACTTGTGGAGCCATAAACCTCATTGAAACAAAGCACCGCACTAGCTGCCGATCATGGGAGTGAACAGCATTTTTTCATTTATTCCAAAATGGCTATGAATCCTATGCATGTATCAGTAAAATTTGAAAACAAAGTAAGTAAAGAGCAGTGGGCGTGTACCGGTGGCAGTGAAAACGGGGGTTGATCGGAGCAATGATATCTTGAATACAGAAGAAGAAAGATTAAACACGCGTCAATCAACATCAACACTGAATGAGTAAATAAGAAGGGAAAACAATTACAACATGGTCAAAACGTCGATTTAGCATAATAAGTCTCCTTTAATGGTTCTACAAAGGTACTAAAGCATGTGACTTGCTCTGTGTCACACTTTAGTTTGCCATATGTTGAAATGTTTGCACAGTTTTGCTCCTTCTTAAAGATGCTGTCTAAATTCACAAGTAAAACTAGGCAATATGTTGTGTCAGTACAGAAAAATAAATATACAGAAGTTACTCGCCAGGCGTTATTTCTGCCATTTTTAGCTTAGTGAGGTCAGTTTTAGTTAAAAAATGGAACAACTTTTGATCCAAGTAAATTTGCGCTTGATGCCAGATTGTATTCGGGGATTTGCCAGGTGTAAAGAATTTGGCATGTTCCAGTCAATGGTCTTGTGACAGAAAGTAGCAGATGGACTCCTCTCTGAAGCAGACACTCATAAAGATGTTCATTTATCATTAGTGTGGAGTTTGGCTGGAGCCACATTCAAATTTTATGACTTAACACTTCAAATCTCTTCAGGAGTAATTGAACCGTCATTTAGCTGCTATTGTTCATATTGAATATCATTTCCAGTAGATGATGTTTTGTTGGACTTTTTCCTCACACACTTCAGCAGCACAAGAGAATAAAAACAACAATAACTGTATTTTGCTTTATTCAGTGTATTCCTTTCATGATCCGATGTTCAGGCCACTCCTCCTTCTATGGGCATTTCATCCCACATTCACAGAGATGAGGCTTCAAAGTGGGGAGAGCACTCTGGCTCAGGACTAACAGCATTTTTATCCACTTTGTGAAGAGCTCGTGGTGTGAGTGCAGAGGTTTCTTTTCCTGGCGCAGGCTGACGGGATGGCATCACACCTCTAAGGTATAAGTCAGTGAGCTCCTGGAACATGCTCCTAACAGACTGGCTCCCCCAGGGCCACAGTGGTGTGAGTCAGACCCTCCATGAGGCATCTCTAGGGCTGAATGCACTGCCACAGTCATTTTGCACACAACACTGGTTTACAATTTGAAGTAGTACATTTGTTCTGAATGAAATGCCTGTCTTTGTCAGACCACCAATTAAGATGAATATGGACTGAAAAATGACCAGTTAAGTCCAGAGTTGAGTCCCTTAAGGGAACAGTAAGTAAAATGAAGTACATCTGACTATTCCACTGAAAATATGAACATAGTTCTGCTGTAAAATATTACTGATATTGTAAAGACAATATTTGATAGATCAGAACTGTATGCTTAAAAGTCAGCCTTTGAATTACTGTTTTTGTAAAAGGATTGACTATTTTTTTGAGAGCCATGCTGAAGATAGACAGATAAACTTACTTAATGTTGAGAGAGGACATAGATAGTAAAGGTGTCAGTGATGGGGCCAAAAGATGACACACACACACACACACGTGTGATCTTTAGGAGTTTGTGATGGATGTGCTTCTCAAAGAACATCATGTTGACTAATGACATTTTACCGCATAAATAGTTTAGAGTCAAGGGAGAGTCTCCGGTGGGACCATGTTCATTCAAGTGCATGTTTACACTGGGTTAACACAGTTGTTCTCATTGGGTTGAAATGAGTGGCCCTCTGCAGCGGGGCAGCTCTGGTCCATGGAGAAAACTGGAGCTTAGATTCATGCCGGCGCTCCTGGCTCTCAGACAGCGGGACAGATGGCCCTGATGGTCCATATGGGGAGGAGAGTGTGTCCAAGCTCTCCACTGTCATTGTGTGACTAGATACGTGCACCTCCATACATGTGTTTGGGCTGCTGATTGAACATGTAATAAGTGCAGCTATATGGAGTGTGTATTATTAATTCAGGTCCAGAAAAGACTGTGAAATGTGTGTGCATTTGTGCATTGGTGATTTTAAAATGAAAGCTTTTCTGTTACTACAAATCATGAGTCAAACTGACCCTCGGCATGACATGCCCGAGTGCGGGAGGAAGGCCAGCACTAACGTCAGCTGCTCAGCTCTAATATATTCCCCTCAAACAAGGCTCCCCACATCCCCAGCCCACACGACACAGCAGAGAGCAGTCGCCATCATCCAAAAGATAGTCAGGTCGTGACCCGGCACAATCACAGTGGACTTCAGGCCAAGTCCAAACACAGGGATCAAAAACACGTATCCCAATGTTAAAATATAGCTTTATCGGCTGCTCTTGATCTTAAATATAGATATGTCAGGAGATTTGGCCTTTGGGCCTGACTCACAGACATCCGCCTGTCTACGTGTCTACTTGACTCTACTCCTATAGGTTGAGTGCAGACAGTGGCATTAATAATCTGAACACAGATTTAATAGGAATTAGGCTGGGTCCGTGACAAATGAGTTCGGACGGTTTACGCTCCCAGATGCTCGTGAACATGTTTGACGCACTTATTTAGGATAAACACAAACTCAGGGACAAACGAGCTAAGTCCCGTTCCTGAAAGGAGCTTTGAAATGAGCGCATAATGAAATGTATAATTTATTTATTCTGAGATGCTGGAGGGTGCCATGAAATAAACATGAGAGAGTGAGGGTGTGAGGCAGAGTGAGACGGATTGAGCTGCAGAGCCCAAAAAGCACCAGGGCAAATAGGAAAAATAACTGAAAAATACATTTGGGTCTGTTTGTTACGCATATTTCAAATACAGTTAGCCAGCCCATAATGAACCCTTAATTTACTTTCATTTTAGCCACAAGGAAAAAACATTGATTTGTATATAAATGAACTATTTTAATTACTTGGATGTTAATTGCATTTTCCAAATTTCTTAGATAACTATGTTCCTTTTTCTGGTGGGGGGGTTATTGCTTTGCCTATAATGTTCCACAGTATGGCATTAAACATATTATTGCATTTTCAATACTTCAAAACTAAACAAATACATTTTATTTGAAGTATGCTGAAAGAACAGGACATCTGAACTCCATAGATTATACATGTACATCCCCACCAAAATAATCCATTTATTAAACTTTTTTTTTTCACTACTTCATTATCTACTAAAACGTTATGAAATGCAGTAACACGAAAAGCAATTTCCTCACAAATCAACATGCGGTCATGGAATACATTGTTGTTGATTGCAATTACACCAAAGTGGCAGTTAAAGCACAAAGACTGTGGAGTATAATGCGATGTAAAGGGTGTTCAAGTGAAAGCAAGAGAATGAATGAAGTGGCCGCGGTTTCTGCTGATATCGGCCTTTCTGCCCTGACATGTGACACAGAAACCTCCCCACAGGCGCTGGAATACTGCACTCTGCGGGTCACAATGAAGCATGGATTAATAAAGCCAACTCAATAGCTGCAGGCTACCAATACCTATAGAGTTTTTTTTGTTTTTTTTTACGAGAAGAAATTACTATGCTGTTACAATGTTTTACAGCCGTTGTAATACATTTTTAAAAAGGTACTGCTTCTGCACATAGACAGCACCGCATTTTCTGGACTATAAGTTGCACTTTTTTTCATAGTTTGGCCGGGGGTGCGACTTATACTCAGATGCGATTTATATGTGAAATATATGTTTTTTTCTTCATTATTGTGCATTTTTTGGCTGGTGCGACTTATACTCTGGTGCGACTTGTACCCCAGAAAATACGGTATATAAATGGACATAGCTAACCTGTTAGCCGCTGCGTTTCGAATAGGAAGTGATCATGGGCTGCGCTTCCGGCTCCATTGACTCTGGCTCCAATTCACTTTACATTAGAAAACTGTGGCCCCTCTCTCTGTAAATGCTGCTGTCGGGCTCGTCATTTTGGTCTTAACATGTTCGTACTGACCCGCTTTACATGATTCTGGTATTTTTTTTTTATTTTTTTATTCGCTATTGTGTCCATAACTCAAGATATGAACATTAATAAGAGACAAATCAGCTGCCTTCTTCCCCGAGATCACTCCCGCTAGCGTTAGGTTTGATTGACAGCGTTGCTAAGGGGTCGCTCCCTGCCAAACAAGCAGTGCGGGCGGGAAGGGGCGTTAACTTCAACAGCTTCGCTCCAGATTGGCTCTTTGGTTGCTGTGATACTCGTGGTCGGAATTCCAAATATGGAACTTGGCTCCAAATTGGCCCCTATAACTGCTCTGGCCTCGATGAGCTTCATTTGACTGGAGCCGGACGCTGTGGGTGACGTCACACTCACTTAGTCCACTTCTTTATACAGTCTACGCTTCTACACTTAGTATAGTTCCGAGAGGTACAGACCGCTCTAGAAGACAATAAAATACGATCTAATTATAACTGAGACAGGCCTGCATGGCTTCCACTTGAACCTAATAACCAATACTGTATAAGGTTGGATTTTCAGACTATTTCCTGTTTAGAAGCACTAATGAATCTAGCTTTAAACTTGATCCTCACTTGATCAATAACACATACTACAGTCTATTTTAGAAATGTATTCCAAAGTAAATAGTAATACAATAGGCTGAGTTTTAAACAGCTCAGGTAAACATAGTGTTGTCACAATACTAACATTTCAAACTCGATTTCGATACTAAGGAATAGACTCGATACCACAATAATTTAAAAAAAAAATCTTTAGACAATAGAATGTGATTTTCAACATTAAATCATAGTACTTTCTTTATATTACCATGCAGCCTCATCTATATCTGTGTAATCCCTCAGTCGTCCAGGTAGGTGCCACAGTGGTTCATGGGCGTATACAAGTCTATAAGGTCTTATACTTGTTCTGATACAGCTCACGATCACTCGAAAGCTATTCAGGAAAGGTACATTTCTGTCCTGTGAATGTGACTTTTTTAGCATCAATACTTGTTCAAATAATCTAATTTCGCTACCAATTATAATATTGATTTTGGCACCTCTCGTTAAATATAAAGATCATCAGAAAGCAAGTGGACAAATGAAAAAGAAGCCAAACTAAGACTACTGTAAGGTCAGCACTTTCCAAGGATATTAAAGATATGCCATAGTTAAAGTAATCAAAAAAAAAAAAAAACGTTACTCCTCATCATCACCATCAGATAGATTTTATAGTGACAGCCATTGGGAATTTATTATCTGACCAAGTAGCTCTTCCTATATCGAGAGCTGTTAATGAGACGCGTAAAAGTGGCATTATGTATGATAATTCACACCCACACATCAGCCTTAAGTGAGATAACCTTTTGCTATAAGAACACACCCAAGTAATGCCCCTGCTGCCTCCACCATCAGCTCCTAATTGAGAGCAGTAGATTGGAGTCTATGTTTGAAGTTAACAGTATCTCACTAATTAGTAGCAGCAAAAGTATGTAAACCAAACCAAACAAAGTACTTTGCCATACGTCTGTACTGATGATACAGAACACGTACGAGTGTAAAGATACATTTGCCATGTACACAATATGCCCATTATTCCCATGACGGTTATATAACTGACTATGTCTCTCTCTGGCCTGGGAACGCTTTGGGGTCCCACCGGAGGAGCTGGAGGACGTGTCTGGGGTGGGGGAAGTCTGGGAGTCCCTGCTTAGACCGCTGCCCCCGCGACCCGGCCCCGGATAAGCGGAAGAAGATGGATGAATGGACAGTTCTATAAATGGGGAAAGTCTGATGCCGGAAATCCCAAAAGGAGTGTGCGTCTTAAAATGCGATAAGTGCAGCACAAATGCTTGGAAGTTTCCGCTACACAAATTTGCCGGCCTCAGAGTTGTGAGATAGACGTACTGTAGCTCTGACAATTTGTTGAATTTCTCTCTCCACTCTCCAGCACCTTCCAAACTTGAATCTGTCCTGAGCAATGAAACGTATGAAGCCAAGTACAATCACAAAGTGGGCATGAGGGCTGCAAAATCACAAGAATAAAAGTTACTTCAACCATAGCAAAATATCTCTCAATGCAATGTCACAATGCTGAACCCAAAGCTAAATTCTGTTAGTCATTAGTGTTCTTCTTTACATTCACCGTCCAAGCATCGTGTTGTGTGTACTCCAGAAGATATGTGCAATTAAACACATACATTCAAGACATGACACAGCAGTGTGCTTTGGGCCTACAGCAAATCAGCGATAGCCATTTGCAGATGATAGATAATCAACAATACATTAGTACAAAACACAACATTGTATACATATTTCAACAGATACTTAAAGGTGCAATATGTAACTTTTCTGGGGGAGAGTCTGCTACCTGTGCTGTCTCCAAGCAGGTGGCCACCAAGTTATGGAGGGACAACCCTGTAGAATGAATATTTTTCAAGGTATTCTTGAGCAACAAAACATCCCCTTCAAGCTGGATAAGTTTAACCCTGGAGAACCCATGAGGTCAAATTTATTGCTGCTGCAGTTTATTGCTGCTACCCAAAATAAAAAATTTAAAAAAAAAAAGTCAAATTTAACTTCAAAAGCCCAGAGTGCCGCTTCTGGCCCCTGCATAGAGCCACCTAGTGGATGAATATTGAACTAAAATGAGCCAGAGTGGTAGTGATTTTGGCCTTGTGTTCTTGTTTTCATTGGCCAAAGTGTGTTTGTACATTTGAAATTCAGTTCTAACATGCAACAAATAAAGCAAAATAGAACATTGTCTCATGTCTCATTGTATCTGTGTGGTTGACTGATTATTTTCCTAAATTTAAAATAGTTTGCATTGACAGTGTTTGTTATTGTGATTCTTTGAAATGATACGCCTAAAGCCCAATGGGTCAAATTTGGCCCTGATCCTTAATTAGGAAACAAAGGGTTAAAATTGGAAAAAGTGGATATTTCAGTGTTCAGTGAACTTATAGCAGTAATTTAATGCATTGTTCATAATTTTCCAAAGAAGAAAAGGCTCCTTGGGTTCTCCAGGGTTAATGCCATGCTGAGGAACATTCCAGGCAATGCAAAAAATATTGTTGTTGTTTTTTGTTTTTTTTAATCCATGATGGCAAACCCCCCATCAAACAAGCTCCATAGTTCACCTTTAATACTGAAATATTGCTCTTCATTCATCGTATGATTGTATGGTACTGCTCCCCCACAATATAACAGTCGAACATAAAGACGGCTTCTATTAAATTATAAAACAATATTACATTTTATTCATATCACGCACATGCAATAACCATACGGTAATCCTCTTGTTCTTTTATACTGTAATGTAATGTCTGCCCTGTACAGCCTTTAGCCTCACCTCAATATTATTAGATTTGAGTGAAGCTTAGGTCAGAGCAGCTATAATAATATAATCATGCATTTATATGGTAATGTGGTTGCTCTGCATTGATCCACTGCGTGCACATGACATCGGGCCCCTGCACTGTCAAAGAGTGGAACTGGAGGCACCGCTGACGTGAGAGCAGAGAATATCACAGTGATGGAGGGTGTGGGGTGTGCGTGTGTCTGTGTGCGTGTGTGTGTGGGGATGACGACGAATCGCATAGTTTTTTCCAAAAATGGCACAAGTGCATTGCTGGAGCTACTGTTGTGAATGCATTTATCAAGTATATTGGAAAAAAGGCTTCCAGCTCTTTGCACAAACCCATTCCCTCACATCATTGCCTAATAATGAAATAGATTTGGTATGGGCCACTAAACTAAATCAGAAAATACTTTTAAAGTGCCGGTACAGAGATTCTTCACAATTACAGAAAAAAAGAAATATCCCAGCTAGCATAAACACAGCAACTGCTTCCTCAATCAGTCAGTTAAGGATGGAAATGGTTCTTTTATTACAACACTGCATGATTGAAGGAATATGTAGACTTGCTTTTTCGTATTCTCATTTGAAACAGTGCCTCTGTAAATATCTTTTTCTCAATAGATGCAAGATTATAGTAATATAGTGTGTAATCTTCATTCAGTTGTTCTTTCATAAAAGCCAAATGAGGTTTCCAAATGGGTTTAACTTAGCCCACATCCTAATGGCCAAATGCTGGTCAATTTTAATTGGATTTGATGCCTAATCAGACACAGAATCAATTTTAACTTCATAGCTAAGCCTAGAAGAGTATATTCTATGACTAGGTTAGGCTAGACACCAAACCATTACTATTACTAACACTACTCGATTTGTGGATAAAACCATAATAGGCTCATAACACTTGAAAAAGACACAGTGACCAGTGAAAAAAAAAAAAAGCCCTGATGCCCAGGAACAAGACAAATGGGTGCCTGTGTTTAGAATCTAAAAGTTGTGCTGCAGGGGAACAGTACTAGTAAATAGTCAAATTCTGCAACACATCAAGCAGACAGTAGCTGTGCCGCGCATGACAATGAGCTAACCCTATTAGGTTGCAATGTGCACAGAGAGATGCATCGGTGGCAGGGAAACCGAGCTTCAGACAGTGATTCAAGCAGGAGGCTCCCCATTGACTAGTGTTGTTCTGCAGCACACAGCCAAGCCTCCAGCAGTGCAAACATGCAGCAGGACTGATCCCACTTAGAGGGCACACGCTTAGCCAAGCCATTCAGCTCATACAGCCAGACTAAACTCAACATGGGGCGCTTTAGTAGAAGTACTTTGCTTTACAGATATTAAGACATTAAAGCAAAGGGTTAATGAGCTGCATAATATAAAAAAATAGAAAACAAGGCCACTGTCAGAGTAGAGAAATATCATGTTAAAAATATTTGTCAAAAGGACAAAGCCCTGAGGTCTTCATTCAGGTGCTACCAGTTAATAATATTTATGACTTTCCACAGTATTTCCCTGACCTATTTCAGAGCTGTTAAAGCATCGCTCTCTCAGTCTGCCAGTCACCGTCTTTGTCTTGTCTGTGTTTATCTTAATAGTGTTATCCTTACCTGCCATCACCTTTTACTGATTCTAATTAAAAGCCTTCTTTAAATGTCAGTGCTGCCAGGTTTCGCCTCTATAAATATACAATCCCCCCAGGCTTTTTTGAATTCCACCATCATCCCGTGCTTTCCCACCTCTCATGCAGCTCGTGCGCAGGTGACAGCCACGGCTCCTGCAGAGAGACACTGCTCAGAGCGGAGAACAATGGGGATTGGAGAGATTTCAGCAGTCCATAATTCATTCTGCCTGTGTCAGACATCTCCCAGCGTCCCACTGCCCCTGTATTTAACTGGCTACATTCTCTACCTCCCTCCACTGTCACAACATAGACATTGTTGCCTGCACAAAAGAGGTTATGTTCTTATATGCTGTGGTTTATTGTTGGTTGTGACACACGTATCGAATACATTTTATGAAATACATCAACGCCTACGTATAAATTCACCTGACTTCTGTGCAGTCTTCACTACTGTAGTTAAAGGGCTTATGGTAGCAAATAAAACTGAAGAAACATCTGCAATTGCTTCATTTCCTATACCAACAGAAGCAGAATATTGATGCGGGTGTAGAAGCAGCAATACGATGTCTATTCTAGTGATGGAAGTTTCTGCTCTTTTATGGGATCCGAATTTTTGAGTCCGTTCATTTCAAAGAGCCGTTCAAAAGACTGGCTCTTTTACAATTTATTTATATGACAGAACCCAATGTGAGAACTCATTTTATCAACACACTAATCACAGACAGAAATAACCAAGACTAAGATCTGTTTAAAATGGTTCAAGATGATAGTGGGGAGTTTGTTTACCCTTTCAAAGGAAAAATAAAAGACTAATGATGTCAGATATATTTTTTTTCTGTTCACAAAGCTCTCACTCATGTTGCCTGCTCTGCTTCTGTATTGATTCTTGTGGGATTCAGTGTGGATCAGGATAAAAATGCATAAAAATTAGAAAGAAAAAGATTTGTTTAGATCCGGTTCCACCTGTTCACGTTAAGGAACCGTTCAAAAGAGCTGACTCGCTCACGAACGTCTAGTCTATTCATTTCAATCACTGGATAATTGTGTGGCTCCTGTGTTGACTAGGACTGAATGACTTTGGCAAAATGTCTAATTTTCTGACAAACATTATAATTAGGTGTGTGATTTATATTTCACTAGATTCTGTTCAATTTTAAACCTGTCCGTAAGCATCAACATTAGATAGAAGACTGAAATCTGAGCTGCTAAACTAACACAAGAATCGCATGGACTTCAGAACATATTTGTAGAGATCTAAGCTACGGACTAGATATTTTTGTTCGTAAAGGACTTACACAACTGCGACCATCCAAACTGATTTCGACTGCGATTAACCTTGCAGCACCAGTGTTCACATTATAAAGGGAAGCGACTATAGAAAGATGTGCGAAGAGAATCTTGATGATCCATTCTTAAGAGGCTCTCCTGCATTAAATATTCCATCTGAAGCTGCTTTAGCGTCTGTACCGCTGGGAATAAGCATGCTAACACTTCATCTGTATCACTCTATAGTTGTTACCGCCTCTGTGTGGATGCCTCTTAAATGATCTAAACCACCATATGGTAAATTAAAAGTATTACCATCGTGTCTGCATCTGATATTGAAGTCATTTAACAGGTGTTCCCACAAGGGTTTCATTTTCACCAACATCTTGGCTTTTAATTAATTGTCATCCAATTTTTGAAACTTGGAAATAAATAAGATTTGTAACTCTGGCACAGCAAAAGTGGATTGTTTATGGGCTTTTTTTGTTGCAGCTGGTGTTCTGAATTGGTAAGTCTGTCACTATAGGCCTAATTACTGTATTGACTTTAATAAATCATAAATGGAACAATATGTTTTGGGACTGCACACCTTTTCTTTATACGAGTGGGGACTTTTTGTAGTATGATAAGATTTGAGCTGCATTTGCAACTTCTATTACTCATTACAGATGCTAACTGACTACTTAAAGGCCCGATTTTTTCCCACGTATTTGAGTAAAAATTGTCTTGCCCCTGTACACGTAAATTGTATAAGCAGCTCTTGAGGTCAAAATGAGTCCACCGTGTACTGTCTGCTTCTGATTAGAAAGCGTTTTATTGTCGGGAATCAGGAAGTGCAGGTCAGCATGCTAGTTGTTGTTAGCTTTATCATCACCGCAAAACTCCGCACTGGTCTCTGAGAGTTATGAGAAGTGTTTGTAAACTCATCGCAGTGAATAACTGGGATGTTCTGAATGCATAAGGTAAGTGAGGAATAACTTTGGACCACTGCAACTGTTTTCCATGTTTTTATTTGTTTTTGTTTTTTATTGTGATATTAGAGACAATACAAACAATAAAAAACACGAGACATTTTGACTTAAGGGAAGAGGGGGTGAATAAATCCAGGTTTGAAGGGGGTGACGAGACAATAAGAACGGCATCTGTTCTTATCTTCTTATATGGGAGTGTAAGTGTGTTTTCCATGTTTTCAAGACAGTGAAAATCAGGTATAACAACTTTAAGCGTTTCATTCTACTATTCATTTGTTGCAGCTCAGGTTTTATAACAATATTTTACACTTCCAAATGTGTTATCGTGACAGACCTATGAATTGGAAGCTCACCTTTAAACTAGGCGGCAGTGAAAGTGGGTCAGATGGTTCTCCGTGGTGAGGGGGGCTTGTTCCTGGAGAGGCGTCACCGGCTTCCTCTTGTCTCACTCTGCCACTGCGGCTGGTAGAAGAGCTGGAGGAGGAGGGAAATGGAAATGAGGACGACTCCAAGGAAATAATGAGCATCTCGTGTAGCAATCTCACAATGTATATATGCACAACTGTATATATGCACAACTGGGCCCGTGTGTGATCAGAACTAAAGCATCGTGAAGTCATCTTTACTGCTATTTAGACACTTCAGATCCTCATTTGAACAAGTGTTGATACTGAAAAAAATCACAGAAATACAACAAAGTTTTATTTTTCATGAGTAGTTTTAGAATGGGCCCTCTATATAAGTATTGCTGTCAATTCCTATGGATTTGTTAGTTTTCAATGTATGTATTAAAGCATAGATTTGTTAAATATTACATGAACTGGACTCAGTAGGGTTTATTGATTACATAAGATACAAAGGAGAGGCCTTTGACAAACAGTTGGCCAGCATTCAGATTCACAGTGTCTTGTGTTTATGTTGGTTTGTTGATGGGACACAGCAAATACCTTTTACTTATTCTAAAATCTTCATATACAGGTTTAACTTTAAATAGCCTGTATTGCTAAAAGGTAAACAAGGTGATTGTTACACTTACTTATTAAGAGGTAATCAACCAATTTCATTTTCATTATCCTTGAGTATGGTATGAGGAGCTCTGGTCTCTATAACAGGTGTAAAAACAAAAACATTCCTATTGTGAGCGTCACCTGCTTGTCTCCACGGAGATGGATACATTTAATGCTATACTGTGGAACATACGCAAGGCAAAGCAATAATATATGGAGAGAGTTACATATTAGTGCACCTTTAACTGTTCAAATATTACCGGTAAATACCACAATCACTTAAACGCACCATTAGTCTGTGCGGCTGTGATAACACCCGCACATATAGTGGACGGTGCTTTTAAACGCTCAGCTCTGATGAGCTACATGGTGGCGATGTTTAATGTTTCACTAAAAGGAGCACAGTAACAACAGCAGTGACATTATAGCCACATTATCTCCCATGTATCTCTGTGTATATGTTCCATCATAGTCTGTACGAGGCGTGTGTCTGCAGTAAATGCCGTCAGCATTAGCGAGCCCTCATCTGCATTCTGTCACACAGCTCACAGCTATAGAAAGGAGAACCGCACTCCTATTAAGCCACACCGCCATGAGCAGACCACTATAATTACACTGTAATTTAGCCT
>KN470054.1:89300-147920 GCA_000787095.1 Periophthalmodon schlosseri
TGGATAACAAATACAGGAAGGTATATTCATAGCCTTCAGTTTTATAGAGTTACAGATTTGTGAAAATACCCTTCACAACAGAAAAAGGTTATGATCTGCAAACTACTATCACTAGGATTTGATTTCTTGGAGAAGTGGGAATTTGCAACAGTCAGTTCAGAATGTTAAGAGAAAGCTTCAGTTTGTCCCTGTTCTGAGGTAGGCCAATACCAAATGACACATTAAGTTGTCTATGTGATTCTAAATGAATGGATCTTTTCCAGGAGAAATGATGCAACAAGTCTGCAAATATAAAGACATTTATGCATCAAAAAGATTTAAAAGGCTTGTATTCTGTTCAAACACTGGTGGTGAAGTTCAGTTTGTCTAACCAGTTCATACATTGCATATGTATGATTTTGATTTGCATTGCATGTGTATTTTCCAATAAGTTTTTTACTTTTAATTAAAGTCCCTTAATGTGGGTGACGATGTGTCTTTCTTTGACCAGTACCTCATAATGTTAACGAAAAAAATGCTTTGAGACCAAACATCCATGAATAATTAAAAAAAAAAGAATTGTAATAGATCCATGCCATAAACTGTACGGTCCATGCCAAAAACACTAGTTTCTGGCAGAGTTACGACAGAACTGTTGCTTGACGGCACGAGTAATACAAGGCTCATACTGCGCATGCGTAGATGTACTGACCTTCCGTACTTCCAAACAGCATGGCAACTCGGGCTCTGATTAGAGGTAAAATATTTCTTTATAACACAACCAAAACTTTAGAAATACTGTCATTGAATGACTTGTTTATGTGCTGTATTTTAGGCCTTTGCAGGTCAGTTTCGATATGTGGGAATCAGCATTATTCAACAGCAGCGTCTATAAAAACACTGCAACCTCCACATAACGATGTAACGGGTTAGTAAAATCATCTTACTATGTAAACACTGTTGCGTTGACATTTAACAGTTTTGTATATCTCTATTTACAGATAAGGTCATGAACCTGCCCCTTGAAAAGCCAGATTTCTTCCGTGTATCAGAACTCTTCTCACTAAAAGACTTGTTCGATGCCAGAGTACATCTCGGCCACAAGAAGGGATGCCGACACAGGTTTGTATTGTTTGTATTACTTGGTTTGGTGGGACAGTACCTCAGTCAATATTTATCATAGGTTTGCATCAGTTAAAGGAACTGTGTGTAGCCCAAGCTCTTACAGTTATTACAATCACAACTGAACTTGCGTTGCCAGTGCTTCTAGAGGACATGTTTTTTCTCATTCTCAGTGTATGGACATAATTTACTGCAGAGGCTGCACTAGCACTGAATTGGTTGCAGGTGCTGCGGTTAAGGTAGTGAGGACTCAGATCCGAGAGAGTCCTTTTAGGTTTAAACCATCTTGAAAACCAAAACACCAAATTATAACATAGCTATTGCAGGAAGTAGCGAGAGAGTAGCGAGAGAGTTCTAAAACGGAATACATGCACTTATGTCATCAATGTAAAACATTCCAACCAAAATGCAGGGATTATTAACATGCAAGGAAGGTATCTGGTGTCATTTTTAAGTTTAGGCCCTTGTTTACAGTGTGGTTGCTAGGTAACAGTTAGGCTACATAGTGGTAATTGCTTATGTCACATCTGCTGCCCATGTCCAACCAGGAAGTAAAATAAAACTTAAAAACTTAAAAACTTCACAAAAATAAAAAAAACTTGGCAACATTTTTAATAAAAATATATTATTTATTTTATTTGGCATCAGCGTTTCTAATATTTATTTGTTTTTTGTCTGTTTTTTTCAGGCTTATGGAGCCTTATCTCTATGGAAGCCGTTTAGAGCAAGATATTATTGATCTGGACCAAACTATGGAGCATCTTCAACAGGCACTTAACTTTGCTGCACACATTGCATACAGGGGTGGTATTATACTCTTTGTTAGCCGGAGACGCCAATTTGCCCACTTGGTAGAGAACACTGCCAAGGAATGTGGAGAGTACGCCCATACAAGATACTGGCAAGGAGGGCTACTTACCAACGCTCCTGTCCAGTATGGTCCTGGAGTCCGGCTACCAGACCTCATGATTTTCCTATCCACTCTTAACAATGTTTTTCAGACACATGTGGGAATCAGAGATGCCGCTAAAATGAATATCCCAACTGTTGGTGTTGTGGATTCAAACTGCAACCCATCACTGGTCACATACCCCATCCCTGGTAATGATGATACCCCAGTTGCCATGGAAATGTACTGCCGCTTATTCAAGATGACAATCAACCGTGCAAAGGACAAAAGACGACAAATGGATCTCCTTCATGGCTTGATAACACCCGCCATCCAAAATTCATGACATTTCTGGGTTATAAAGACAACTACAGGTCATTCTGGAACATTTTGTCCACATTGTAATCACTCTGTAATGGGCCTCTATATTCTGTCATGGCTTAATTCATGTTTTGTTTTTTTTTTTTACTGGTAACTTTCAAATGTACATGCTTAAGTTGTATTGACTTGATGTTCATTCTCAGTTAAAGCTGTAAATAATTCAAAAGTCTATACGTTGGAAATTGTGACCTGAAGAGTTCACGCATTGGTGGTTTGTTACAAAATATGCGTATAATGTATAATAAAATAAATAAAGCATTGCATTTATTTCTATAATCTATAATCTATATCTTCTATAATCTTAAATACGTCACACTAGTAGGCGCTCAAGTGTTGTATGGCGCCATTTGGTCTTTTTGACTTCCCGTAGTTCGAGCTGCGCTTGTGCTCCGTGCAGCTGTCAGTTCGTGTCATTTGAATAGTAAGTTTAGTCTCACGGATCCTGCTCGTGGCTCCTCTATAAAAAAGTACAAAAGTGAGTAACCCCTCGACTCTAACTAACCATCACTAAACTAAAACCGGTCGTAGCAGATTTGTACATGTAGGTGTAGCTACACTATACTGTAGTGAAGATTTCTTGCAGGTTCGCAGCAACAGGTCTGTTTTTACACAGTCTGCATTTCTCGATAAAAGTAGACCCATGCCATGAGTGAAAGTACAGTCATTTGCAATGTTATCTTTTAGCACAGAGAAGTCTACTTGAGGCCAAATTTACACCCGCTCTGCTGCGTATACGGTTACACCAGGGAACTCCCAGCCCCAGACGACCTGCAGTGTCACTCTTAGGACTGTAGAAGGCGGTATTGCGCCTAAAGTGTCAGGTGGGTAGGTCACCCCGTTAGTCACACTGTCTTAATAGGCCCACTTGAGAGAAATTCCAGTTTGTTTTACAATTTCGAGTAGAATTAATTACGTACGTTTTTTTATGTAGAAATGTGTTTCATAATCAAGATTAGGTGATTTAGAGAAATGGTTTGTTGTTTGCAATGAAGTGGTAATGTTTGTCATTTCCCTTAAAAGGTTCACACCTTGGAGTTGATGTCCAATCATGGAGTGGCCAGCAGAGCAGATTCCCTGTTTCAAGGTGTAAAAAATAAGCTACTAAGAAATCCTAAACATATCAGTCATAAGCTATATTTGTCATATTGCCCTTTGAGACGCAGCTTTGACATTTGTGTCAGTAGTTGTGCACTTTATGGGCAGAAAGTAACTGGCTCACGATGGCCCAATTGTCCTGTTTGGTGTACTTTGGGTATGGAACCGGGCCAGATACACTTTCATTTGTAATCTTAATTTTGCATCTGATGTCTTAGTACTAACCTCTAACTGTTTTTTTAGAAGTTGCTTCTGGCTCTAAAGAACAACATACAGTGTGGAAGCAAAGGTATAGTATACGATAGGCCGTACATATGTACTGTGCATATACACCTGTGCATGTAGGATGTGCATGTAGGAAAGAGATACATACTGTTACCTTTCGATATTCCCTATTAGAATGGCCATTTCATGTCCATGTGTCTTTTTGTCTTTTTTTTTTCAATGAAATAATACCTGAGTCGCCAAATTAAGTGCATTGCCAAAATTGTAAAGCATGTTTACTTTGATGCCCATTTTTGGCCTTATTCAATAGTTTTTGTTTTATTTTTGTTTAAGGGTTCATGTGTCTTTATATCTAAAACTAACCCATGCGATAATCTACCTATAGATTATAATGTATTACTTAACTTTATATTATGCTCATATAAATACTGTATTTTGAAAAATGTATGTTGTAACAATTAATGCAGAAAACATTGTTGGCATCTGTGTAAAAGCACAAAATAAAGCTTAGTTTCTTTTGTAAAGTCTTGTTTTTACTTATTTTTGCATTGCTCTATAAATTGATTTTCATTTAATTTATTTTTTAAAAATATATTTTTTTGAGCAATTGGTTATACGTTGTAACAGAGAAAAGTTTTTTTTTTCTTTTTTTTAATCAAATATAATAAGAAAATGACATAGCACTGCTCAAAAGGAGTAGGCAGAAGCAAAAGGCATATTTAATAAATCTAAATCTAAAGAATTTATGTCCAAACGTTATTTAGATATATAGTTATTTCTATGTATGTGTTATTTAAAATAAATTAACAAATACACATTACATTATTGGCATTTGATTCGTCGTAGGAATCAGCGCAGCATCCTTTTCTGTCGGCAAACGATAAATAGCTAATGGACCAGCCGTACTTCCCCTTTAATAAAGCGCAGCGTTGATGATGAGGCGCTGGAAACAGGAGGCTGCGCGCTCAACGGGAGGCACGCGAGATATATATATTTTTTTTATTTCTATTTACTGCATCATAAATACATGGACCTAATTATCGTGCATTGACATGTCGTTCATTTTAACTATTTTAGATATTAACAATAACGTAGCCCAACTCAGGAAAACAGAAATGAAACGGCGCTTTTTCAAGGACGCAAGCTTTGTCCCCTCTGGAAATTAATTTCTACTGAATTACGTTTTGTAGTCATGTTCTAAGTCACAAAAAGAGGAAACATGCTGAACACCGCGGTTTATAGACGCGCTTTTGGCTGTTTGCGTCGTATGGCGCAGGTCGCTGCAAGGATGTAGCGTGGAAGGTCTCTCTGCTTTATGTTCTCACCGCACAGTCGCTCATTATGCCGAGGGCTTTTCGGAGACTGGTCCATTTGGTGCTCTTCTGTCCCTTGTCCAAAGGAGTTCAGGTATCGTGTAGGACACGACAAACGTTTTTATTAGGCCAGATATTCTCTGTTATGTGCCTGATGCAAGATGTTGTCAATTGTACCGGTGCAGCGCCTGTTGTTTAGCCTCAAAGCAAGAAAGTGTTTTTTTTTGTTTTTAAGTTTTGCAATTGGCTTAACTAGTGTATTTTTTGCTCATGTTGACAAGATAAATGCAATATTTTAACTTACTTATTTCTAGTACTTCCCTCCCAGATGTAGGCCTACAAAATGTCTGCATTTCCATTCATACCTCCCTTCTTAAATGCATCACCTACAGACTCGCCTTCCTGTGATCAAGGTGAAGTACCTGCTGCTGGCATGGCTGGGTGTTCTCATCACCAGCTGGGTCCTCTACATGCAGTATGCCTCTTACTCTGAACTCTGCCGTGGCCATGTCTGCCAAATGGTTATAGTGAGTATGATCTCAAGTCTTCCAACCCATTTGAGACTATGGCCCAAAAAACATTTACAAATGTGGCAAATGTATTACATGTTTTATGTGTTCATTCCACAACATGACCCTCGTTTCTTTAAAAAATACCATTACTGCTCTCCAGCTGGGTCCAGATATTTCCATCACAAGTCATGACTACTAACTACAAAACAGTGTGATTTAAACAGGAAGGGGTACTTGTTATAGGTTAGACTCACCATAAAAAAGGTGTGTGTTTGTGATAATGAGTGTACTGTGCATCTGTCTGGTTTATTTGCAGTGTGACCATTATAAAAGAGGCATCATATCTGGCTCATCTTGCAAGGCTCTGTGCGATCAAAAATCACTGACCATGCAGCGTTGTATGACCACAACCTCAACACATCAGGTAAAAGCAAACGAAAATGCAACAGTCAAACAGACTTTATGCTAAAAAGAAAACAACCTCATGCAATCTGAAATATTTTGTACTGGTTTAAGATCTACAGTGGACTGTGGAAGGAGAGACCTGTTATTATTAAGTGCGGTCTTGAAGATACAGTCAGTGCAGATGGGATCCCAGAGTCTGGACTGAGACATGAGCTGAGTTTATTTGACAAACCAACACGAGGGACATCGATGGATGAGTTTAAAGACATGCTGCACACTTTTCTCAAGGTACATGCTGTAATTAATGAACATTTGAAAACTTTATAATTGATTAATTACTTTGAATGTGCAGTATGTAACTTTTCTGGTGAAGGGTCTGCCACCTACTTGTCTCTGTGGAGATGTTATTTCTTTGTCTAAAATATTCCACAGTATGGCATTACACCTACGTAGCTCGATGAAGACAAGAATATAAGTAATGTCATTATGCCAGGTTACAGTTCAGATCTGTGGAGAGGAGAGCAGCTTACAGTAAGCTAAGGTATTTCTGAGCAATATAAACACTGGTAATTGAATAAATGTAACATAAATATGTGTAATGCCATACTGTGAAACATTCCAAGCAACACAATATTCATCTTCATGGAGACAAGCAGGTGTCCTACTGTCCACGGGAAATGTTACATAGTGCATCTTTAAATAATTGCATGGTTAATCACTTTTTCTCTTGTAGACTAACCTTGGAGAGCAGCCATCTTTAAACACCTTAGTGGAACGGGTTATTACACTGGCGGATATTAACCAGGATGGTAAAGTGTCTCTCGCAGAGGCAAAATCCATTTGGGCTCTTCTCCAAATCAATGAATTCCTCCTGATGGTGGCTCTGCAGGAGAAGGAGCACACTCCCAAGCTGCTGGGCTTCTGTGGTGACCTATATGTGACCGAACGAGTGGGCCATAGTTCACTGTATCGTTTAGAGGTGCCCCATTACCTGCAGGCTCTGGTCCCTGAGGCTCTGAGCTCTGGTTTGAACCACTGGCTTGCTCCAACTTGGCCACGCAGAGCACGTATTACCATTGGTTTATTAGAGTTTGTAGAAGAAGTTTTCCATGGTTCATATGGAAGCTTTTTAATATGTGATGCCAGTCCTCATCACATTGGCTATAATGTCAAATATGATTGCAAAATGGCCAACCTGCGCAGCGTGGCTTCTGAGGCAGTGGTGCGAGGTTACCTGAAAGGACGGCACTGTGAAACCAATGCAGACTGTACTTATGGACGTGATTGTACCGCCACCTGTGACAGACTGGTGAAACAGTGTAACACAGAAGTGGTGCAACCCAACCTGGCAAAGGTGTGCGTGCTGCTGCAGGACTTTCTGTTATTTGGGGCACCATCAGATGTGCATGGAGATTTGGAAAAGCAACTTCGAACCTGTGTGACACTTAATGGACTGGCAAGCCAAATGGAAGTTCACCACTCACTAGTTCTTAATAACTTAAAGACACTGCTGTGGAAGAAGATTTCAAACACACAGTACTCATGAAAACCTGCCAGCATAAGATACTGATAATAAAAGTAATAATTATGTAGGCTAAATGTACAGTTTTAGAGGGGACTGTTGACAACGTATTTTCTTGAATTACTGTGAATATCAGGAAGCTGTGAAACATGATTAAAACAACAGAATATTCTCAGGATCTTGCATTTCTGTAATTTTACACCCACACCATGTCTTCAGGACATAAGGTGAGTAGCCTAATGTCTAATGTGACAAAAAATAGGGTAGGGAAACAGTGAACAAGCTCAGTACTTTCATTCTGTGGTACTTTCAGTTAGTCCATAATAATACATAATCTATAAAGGAGAGGGTTGCCTATCTCCTATCAAATGTCTCCTGAACCTGACATGTCTCTCTGTGGGGTGTCTTGTGTTGACGACACGGAGGATAAGGTATGATGTTTCCTTATTGTGTCAGAATAGCAAGAGTATCAATTTCTAAATATAGGCTAGTCAAAAATCCTTTAAACTGTGATATCAAGAGCATCCGGAGCCTGAGCCAAGTGAACGCCATCCCAAAGTGGTTTGTCATCCACTCGTCCCCATGGTCATACTTCAGGTGTTACTGGAAATGTATTTTATTTATTTATATATTTATTCATATTTTAGAGTAGTCCTGCATAATAAGGCGACTGATGTGAAATATGCGCTTCAGAGAGAACAAAATGAACGTTATGGCATTAATTGAAGCGAATCGTGAGGAGACAGAGGGATTAGGACGCGCGGTGTCAGCTCGCGTGCGCTCACATGGAGACGGGGCTTCTGTCGCTGAGCTGCGGCTAAACACAGGACACGGGACACGGGACGCGGGACGGGGGGAGGCGGACTGCGGACACACAGCAGACCGTGGCACTGGGCGTTTCAGGAGTCAAAGTGCAGCATGTAGCTCGTCCTCCTCGGGCATGACTGCGCTACAGAGCCTTAGTGTCGTGAGGTTCGCGTTATGCTCCGCTCAGCTAAGTGCTGTTAGCGCGCTAGCCATTAGCATTAGCTCTGGAAGAACAAGCCACTAGCAGCAAGTAGCAAGTTTTCTCTGCTGTTTTGATCCGCGCGCTTTACGTCATTAGCTCAGTGATTTGCCCAGTGGTTTAGCCCGATCTCAGGTATAGGTAAGTGGCCACTTTGTTAACATTTCTTTTAAATTACATTTCAAAGCAGCAACTACTGCTGTTTTATTTCTGCAGAATAACGTTAGCTTGCCTCGCACCCGGCTTCGGGTTACTGCATTTACCACTGGTTTCACTGTGCTCTGTTTTGGCAGCGTCTGTCAAATCTTTGGACGTGAACAACTGCATCATGCTACAGTAGAAGAAGTTCAGATCGAGCAAATGAAATCACTGGTCCAGGATGCAGAGAAGGAGGGTGTCGAGTCCGAGGAGCCGGTGTCAATGCCTTCTCCTTCGGCCTCTGTCTCTCCAGACGCTCCCAGTATCACCACAACAGGACGAGATGCGAACACTTTGAGCACCTGTCGAAACAGAAGCAAAAGCCGTGGGAAACCAGCCAAAGAGGACAAAAACGTCTGTGTCAAACACAATAAAGACCCGGCTTTGCACAGCTCTCTTCTGGGACAAAAACAAAACACACAAGATAATGAGAGAACTCTTCTGATCAGAGGAACTGAGAAAGTTCTCCAGGGTAGGTCCGAGCCCAATGGGAACTATATGAACAACCCCCATTTGAAAAACATTCAAGACCAAGAAAATGGAATTAAACATCCACGGAAGAAGAAGCCTGTGACCGTGGACTCATCAAAAGCCAAAACTTCACTGGAGGCTCTGAAAATCAGCATCAAGCATCTTAAATGGAAAGAGGTCGGTCATGAAATGTTTGGTCATTACAATAGCAACATAAGGACAGTTTACACCAACTGAAAGTGTAAGAGGAGACTTATATTTAAATTCAAACCATTTGGAATCACCTTATCTTGTATCTCAGAGTGCGTGGTGTAATTTTATCAGGTAGTATTGCACCAGTTCCATAAATGATGATGATAACATTAAATAATACACAACAATATTACCATTTACATTCTCCACAGTGAATGAAGCTGTATACAGTTACTGGTGACCTATGATGAAAGTTGTTCAGAATAAAGCCCCAAAAACTTGAATCATTTATGTACAAAGCTAATTGATCTTGCTTGCCACTAACTCAGCCCGGTCGAGCGCTATGCACGCATGCAATTAATACCTGTTGCCTTCTATTATTACTCGAGTCTATATTATGCATGAGGCGTAACGGAGGTCAAAGCCGTGGGGTAAGTGAAGTAAACTCAAGTCATTGCCCTTGACAAAAAAAGTCTTGCACACATCTTAAAGATCTGGTAATTCATAAAAGAAACATGAGCTGCCACTGGACTTGTTTGCCCTTGTCCATAACCACAGTGCATCTGATGTTTATACATTTCTATGAAAGCCGTGCGTCTCTGGGTCAACCAGTGTAACACACAGTCACACGGTTACTGCAAGGTAATCAGGTCATGGGTTCACTCTTGGTCAGGACTGGACCAACAATTTCAGCTTTTGTTTTATTCTAACTTTCATTGAGACTTTGTACATATCATATATAATAATATCATTTAAATTCAATATTTTTTCACTACTGGGGGTTCAAAAGAGGGTCAGCTGTCATCATACTTGCAGCACGTGTGGTTTGTACAACAGTCGGAAATGATTAGTGTTAAGCTCCTGTAATCCAACAGACCCTTTAGTCATTTGAGGTGTAATAGTCACTGCAGGGCTATCATAGGTAACAGATTGGAGTGTGTCTAATCTCATTTCTTCATGTCTAATAACACTGTTATATTGATTGTTGTACAATCAATCATTGTAATGTACTGATTAGATTAACACTTTAGCAGGTTCTCATTAAGTGTAAATAAAATGTATATAGTTCTAAATACAGGCTAAGTAGACTCTAAATCAACGTTGTGACCTCTTGAATCAATGCGAACAACTCTCATTTTACATACCCCCATAAAATGGTTATCAGGGCTGGTAGGATTTGCTGCTTCAAAGGCTTTAGTAGTATCTCTTCTTGATCCAGCAGCTTATCACATTGAGTTGGCACACCTGACCTTCCCGTTTTGGCCATGATTAACTCTGCTCTGCTTTGTCATTGTAAAGTATCACTGTAAACACCTGAGTCACGCCGGATGGTTTGCTTGTTTCTTCTTAGTTTCCCATGGGACGACGAACTGCCTGTGACATATATTGGCACGGTGTGTCTTTCCACGACAATGAACATATTGTCTCTGGGCAAGTGAACAAGTTTCCAGGTGAATCAGGTTCATTGTGTATATCCACGATTTTGTGCAAATTAATATGTTGTAAAGATTTCACATTGTTCCCAATCTAATGATGTTGAATTTCTTGATTTGTCATTATATTTTACCTCACAGGAATGGTTGAGATGCTGAGGAAGATCAACATGAGCCGTGCTATGCGTACTATGCAGGAACTGTTCCCAGAGGAGTATGATTTCTATCCCCGCTCTTGGATTTTACCTGAAGAGTACCAGCAGTTCACCGCACAGGTTATCACACTAGGGAAGGGCACATCCTGTTGTTTAAGTGCCAAATGTATTGTGTTTAAACATTATCTTAAATTGCCTGCTAGTTTAGGTGGGCCTATATAAATTTGTGATTTTGGTGAATAAAAAAGCACCTATATAAATCTGCCAAGTTAAAGTACTTGACATTTCTTCCAAAAAAAATAGAAAAATTAAAGCTATAATGTCATTATATCTGTTGAATAGAAGTATTGTGCACAATGTGTCCCATAGAGGGCATCACAATCTCATATTTCAGCAGTGGTGGAGCAGAACTACAAAGTAAAAGCAGTAAAGTATTGTACGTAAGTGAAGTACAGATACCTAAAATTTGTACTTAAGTAAATGTTATAGAGGATACTTTTTAATTTTACCTCACTACATTTGAGAGAAGGTATCTGTACTTTCTACTCCACTACATTTTTGAACAGGACTGAAAAGTAAAAGTATTTTTTATTATTGGCTGAGACCTGCTGAAAAGGCTGAGAGGTTTATAACACATTTGTAATTTGAGCAAACACAAACATGCAAATAAAAACAGCTAGGAAACATTTGAAATTTTATTAGATCTCAAAATCTGTGCAAAATACTTTTACTTTTTACTTTAGTACATTTTTAAACTGGTACTTTAATACTTTTACTTAAGTAAAAGTAAAAGTATTACTTGAAAAAATGTAGTACTTCTTCCACCACTGTATTTCATATTCAAGACATGATTCAGGCTTCTGCCGTATTAAATTTATATGGAATAACATATAACGAGATTGCATCGTCTTATATGTTTGTACCAAATCATTCATAAATTCCAGCTTTGTGTGAAACTGTTCACTGACAATGGCAGCACACATTATTCTGATTCTGATTTTGTTGTTTTAATCTCTGCAGATTCGCATGGTGAAGGAAAGCGATGCCACGGTCAACCGCACCTTTATAGTTAAACCAGATGGGGGCTCTCAGGGAGACGGTATCTACCTCATCCGTGACCCCAGTGACCTGAAGCTTGTTGCTGGCTCACAGGCCAAACAAGGGGTAGTCCAGGAATACATTCATAAGCCATTGCTCATCGACAAGCTGAAATTTGACATCCGCCTGTATGTGCTCATCAAGTCACTTGAACCACTGGAGATCTACATTGCCAAGGAAGGGCTGACACGCTTTTGCACAGAGCCTTACCAGGTAGTAGCTCTCTAACCCAAGACCCCTCCAAAATTATACCCCTCTACTTTTCATGTACTGTATTGATTAATGTATTTTTCATTTTGTCAGGAGCCAAGCCAGAAGAATTTGAGCCATGTCTTCATGCATTTGACAAATTACTCCCTCAATGTTCACAGTGGCAACTTTGTCCACTCCGACAGCCAGAGCACAGGTAGCAAGCGCAGTCTTTCCAGTGTGCTGTACAGGCTCGCTGCTAAAGGAGTGGACATCAAGAAGGTGTGGTCTGACATTATCGCATTAGTTATTAAGACTGTTATTGCTGTGTTGCCTGAACTGAAGGTCTACTACCAGGCAGAAATACCTCCTGGCAAACCTGGACCTACATGCTTTCAGGTTGGTTACACAGTTAGATTTCTTTAGTTAATCCTTCACATACAGAAAATATTAACTGTCTTCCTACAATTATTAGATTTTAGGATTTGATATACTCCTGATGAAGAACCTGAAACCAATTCTGCTAGAAGTGAACTCCAATCCAAGCATGAGGATTGAGCATGAGCAAGAGGTAAAATTCAATAAAACAGTGCGAAATATTAAAAAGATTCACACTTAATGGTCCTATATTATGCAAAACAGACTTAAAAAAACATGCCTGGAGATTGTGTAAATTATGCAAGGTTGAGCATCAGTTACCCTCCACAGAGCTGAAAACGCTCATATTTTTTTCACCAACATAAATCTTACAACACAACAGAAGCTAGCTATTGATTTAGCATAATTTTAACTGTGCCACTCCTCGTTGTACTTTTAGATGGTGAGCGCTTGCAACTTTGCTCTGAAAGCAAAGTGTCAAGACTTTACCTGGTTTCCCCGGTCCGTTTAGTGACTTAAGTTTTCAGATCCTTATTAATATATATACCGGTATATACACTTATTACTGTACATTAACAAAGTTTTTTATGAAGATTTGCAACAATATAAACAAATTCTACTCTTTCACAGTGAGAAAAGTATTCAGACCCAGTAATTCTGATTGGTCCTTATCACGAAAAAGTAAAGCCTCCCTATGAAAGTTTTCCATAACCACAGTTACAAACCAAAAACAACCAAGAGATAGTTCTCCAACTAGAGTGATCAGAGAAGAGTGACCTTAGTGTGCGCAGTAAGCAGGAGTCTTTCTGTAACTGAGTCCCGTTTGCCCCTGTAGGCTCTGAGGAGCTCTTGTGTCATCATATGACTGCTGCTCACCTCTCACCAAGGCCATTCTTCTCTGATGGCTCCGTCTGACTTCAGAACCAGCTCTTGGTTATTTTTGGTTTGTTCCAATGGGAATGAGAGGCTTTCATTGAGAGGGAGGGAGGAAGGGAGGAAGGAGGGAAAATCATAGAGATCTGCAGTAAATTTCATATCTTGTATTTTTTTTTGGCAAATCTTCCTAAAATTCATTTAAACAGTTTTCAAACAAGGAATAATAATTGTGAAATCTAAGGAATAAAATCAAATTTAATGTCTGGCTACACTATAAAGTAATACAATTTTACCTGTTTGCTCTTTGCATGGTCCAGGTCGCACCAGGTGTGTTTGAATATGTTCCCAGTCCTGTGGATGAAGAGGTGAAAGTGAATGTGATCAGAGACACGCTGCGCCTTATGGATCCCAGCCGCAAGAAACCGCCAATGTAAAGACCCACACGCACACGCACCCGCACACACACACACACACACACGAGGTTTGAAGTTTGGATTTTCACTTTTAAAGACATATCTCACCCATTCCCCCTCACAGCCCATCCCCTCTCAAAGCCCATCTCCTGAGTCCTCAGCAGGTCTATAGAAGCCTGTTAAATGGGTCGTGGTGAGGACACACAGCAGACTATACATAAGTCTGATGGCTGAGGCAGTCTGGCTGAGTAGTAGCCCAAGTGGTGCCTGCTTATAAATCCTCTCCTCTACTCTTTGAGTTTTTTCTTAGACAGTTTTTCTTCCATGACAAAGGGATTTACCATTTCCCTCCCTCCTTGCCTCTCCATCTTTCCATTACTTTTTCAGTTGTGAAATATGCTTTTGTCTCAGGAATAACATTCATATTCTGGACCTGTTCGTTACATTGAATCCATTTTTAGATTCATTGATGCTCCTTGGTCCTTCTTTAAACAACAGAAACGGATAGTATTTGTGAAAATATATTGACTTTCACTACTGACAGTTATTTATTAGATGTTTGACTAATCTGTCCTTTTTAAATGTATTTTTGCAGTTAAAATTCTACCAGGCCTCGTACTGCCAATTTAACTGCAGTTGTTGGTGTTGGGAATGATAGATTAGGGTTGTTATTTACATTCTATCTTGCAAAGTTATCCAAATGAATTACAAATTCATATTTACTAAATATTGCCTTTTTGCTTCAATGAAAGATTTTGATGTAATCATTTGAAGTATGTCCTTTTTGTGAATTTTTTTCCAGAAAAAAATCATTTACTTACAAATTTTAACATTAGTAACAACACTAATACCTTCCTGACAGAAGAGAAGTTAATTAACATTCATTTCAAAATATGAATTCTATATGATTCCAAATTCAGACCAAATTGATCCGAGCTGAGTATACTTTGAGTAGAGGTTGTGTAAGTATTTCAGAATTGGGTGATAAGTAGAAAAACCCATCTCAGTAGTCTAATTACATGGAGTGCATCTTTGTCCTGTGGGGAATGTGTGTTTGATGGATGACTCACGCTCTCGGCGGCTCTGACTTCAGCACTTATGAAAAGATGGCGTCAGTTCAAAATGGTGGTCATTCACTTTGTCCTTTTCTTGTGCCACACACCTAAACCGCATCTTTTTATGAACCTGTCTCTGCTCAGTGCTCACCTTTCCCTCTTCATGTTCTTCATCCTCTTCATCATCGGTCCCGCTGCGTGCCCCGTGCGCCGTGTGCGTACACAGGCCTCTCTGTGTGAGGCCGTCAGCAGCTGCAGCAGACGTGCCCGTCCTGTCTAAACAGATAGGGGTGATGTCCTTTTGAGCGCTCTGCTGTGGGATGAGTGATTCTGTTAAACCGTCAGCAGGGCTCTCTCACACTGCTCACTCATTTATGAAGAGGGAGAGCGCCCCACAACAGTCAGCGGCACTGTAAACCTGGAAGCATCTAAATGCACCTGCCTGTTCAGTGTAGCTGAAGGTAGAGACTCACACAAAACACATTGGGTAAAACCTCGTAGGACACATTTTGGAATTGGTTAGAGCCAGTCTGTGTTAATATTTGAAGAAAAAAAACCCTTTGCACTTTGCTGCTTTGATGACCATTGACATAAATATTTAATTTACAGTTTACATATCATTTTATGTTTATATTATGTCTTTAATAGTGGTAACAGACTATATTTTATTCTAGACAAATTAGAAATATTTTAACACAGATTTTATGCATCACACAACATTACATCGCTGTCCTCTGCCAAGGCCTGAAGTAACTGCCAATTCATGGGAAAAGCGCATTCATTCTCCTCTGATTGTGCACTCCGTAAAAGAGGCGACAAACGCGCATGGTGTTTGAGAGCTTATGGCAGTGTCATTCCCAGGTCTGAATTATAGGCTTCATCCTGGAAGAATTATGACTGTATATGTGCAGAGGTGGAGGGCCAGTGTGACTTTAAAGTATTTCTGTGTTTGTATCCAGAGCGCTGCCCAGGCCTGGAGGAGAAGCTTCAGAAGAGATTTCCGCAGAGCCTGAGTCCCCTGTGCCCAGTCCAGAGGAGGCCCTGCCCTCTCTGTGTCTCAAACAGGTCTACCCCAAATACACCAAACAGTTCAACCATTTGCGATTGGTGGAGCGCATCGCAGCCCTCTTCATCCGCTTCCTAGGGGTTAAAGGCAACATGCGCCTGGGCCCTACAGCCTTTAGGACCTTCATCAGGTAGGACTGTATTCACACACATGTAATACTGAATCATTTGGAGTCATAGCCATTTACATGTGTTTCCCTTTTACACAGGACCTGCAAACTGAGCAACAGTAGTTTCACAATGGCTTCCGTGGACATTCTCTACATTGACATCACACGACGTTGGGCAGGAGCTGTGGCAGACTCCAGAGAAGCTGGTAACACACTCAAACATTTTTAAAACAGGTGCCCATTGTAAAGCAAGACTAAATAAATATTAAATAGTTTTTGTTTTTGTTTTGTTTTTTTAATAAAGTTCAGATGACATTTCCCTTTAATATATGCAAGTGCAATTTACAACAAGATATAAAGGGCACACGTAAAACCTAAAAAATGCAGTATATTTCCATTCACAAAGAAGAGGTGATTTGAAGCCAGTGCCCACAGTGTGTCTCGTGTTTTGCAGGCATGGGTCTGCAGGCGTTTGTGGAGGCCTTCTTCTCACTGGCTGCGCGCAGGTTCAAGTCTCTGGCCCAGAGGCAGCAGGTGGTGGCTCTGCTGGAGCTGTGTGAGCTGAGTGTGTGTGAGGAGCGACGCTCTGTGAGCTGCAGCCGAGCTCTGTCTGGAGGCTCCAGAACTCTGCCCCATACTGCACAGCTCTCTCCTGCTCCTCTGAGGAGAGCAGTCAGCCAGGACCAGCGCCTTCACTACAGACTCAAAGCCCGCGCCCTCCGGGTCAACGCAGACAACTGAGGGGCTGCCTTACACTGTGGCCAGAGAGGGGCATGATGGGAGGAGGGTTGTATCTGGACTGAGTGAACAGTGCATGATTGAGTGTTACAGGGTTGAAGGAGCAGGGAATCAGATTTAAGGCCTGACCATAGTTCACTATGGCTAGTTTTACTGGGCAGCTACTGGCTTCCATCTACTGTATGTGCAAACGCATCTACTTTGTTGTGACTAGCTTTACCACTGGCATTTATAAAGCACTAAGCAGTGTCAAGGATGTGTATTTACTTTGAAACTGCACTTGAGTTTTGTTTGCACAGGTTGAATGTAAGTGTGATTGGTTCATTCTGAGTGTTGTGTGTATTTATTGTTCTAGGATCTACTGGGAAAGACTCTGCACATCCAGTGGCTGAGCCTCACATCGCAGCTTCTTAAGCCCATTAGCTGTGAGTTAAGTGAATAAGTATTCAAATGGAAAAGGCCACTTATCCTATTTCAGTTCAGCAGCAATTCCAGTCAGGCAGCCTCCACCCGTAAGTGATGGATGGAAAGAGTCTTAGGAAGTAAGTTGCCATTAGCAAACTAATTACTTGAGCAGCAAAAGCATGGTGCATAATTTCTTACATAATGATCTAAGGATAAAAACTACATAGGTATTTAAGGTAAAACTAAGCTTAGTATGTACTGTTTCACTTATGCAAACACATTTGTCAGATCACATTTTAGTAAAGAACTTAAACATTAATCAGACACCGTCAGTGGCATATAAATGTATTCACAAAATTATAAATAAAATCATTTTGCTCTTCAAACTGTTTCTATTCTCACCCTTATTATAAAATGCTCCTTATTTCCCATGTAAAATGTCCATAATGTTTGCTTAATGTACAGTAATGTTTTTGTTGTGAGTGAGGGAGCTGTATTCTACTCGATGTTGTGAAGGCCCGACTCCTCAGTGTTGGGAATAACAATCAGACAGTATGTAGGTCAGGCCTTTGGACCCAAACTTCACCATATGTTCTCTCACGCTGCCATCTAGGCCTGTGTGAGGATTTAATGAAATACCCAAATTAGAGCTTCATTTACATTTCACAATGGCATAATTAAAGGAAAACCAGAGCAACCAGCTAAGCTTTAAAATAGCTAAATAAAACTTTAATAAGTCTAGTTGCAAATGTACATAAATTGCACAGCCACATTTTGTCAACACAAGTTCTGTACATTATTGTTTTGTCACTGTTGCCAAAGGAAGCAGAATCCAGCAAATACTTTATACTCTCAACATACTTACAAAAGTAATTTCTACAGGATCATAGAAAACACACAACATTTGTTACTTTATTGTTCAATTTGTTGGGTTGTCATGTGGATTTTAACCAGTGAGGAACTGTGGAGACGCCATAAACTGAGGCAATACGACATGTCAAATATTTTGCTTAATATGGCAATTCAATGCAATTATTTTGGACCATTTAATTGTCCAATAAACGTATTTACAATGGTAACACCTGTGGGGGGCATCCATAGAGCTACATCTTAAATTGAGGATGTTCTTCAGACTTGATTCTAACTTTCAGTATGCATCTAATTTGCAGAAGTTTTTTTAAAATCATTTCTTTTTTACAACAGTTCCTCAAAGTACACGTATCTTTTTAAAGTCCACAGTCACAACACTGTTTATGTGCTGTGCTACAAAATTGCCGTTTGCCAACTAGTATTGAACAGAAAAGTGCATAGAGCTAGAGTCAAAGAGGATTGTGCTTGCGAATCTCACTGTAACTGAAGCCCCTCGGACCACTGAAATCTATTCTTTAAAATATGAGTATTTGACTAATCTGTTTTTGGCTAGCATAATACAGAAAGTGCCAACAGACTGAACAGGGAGGACACAGAAGGCTGACTAAATACAGTTCTACCCAATGAGAGCAGACCACTGACTGAGCTATTTATTTACAATATCCATAATGGTAACAGCAGAGGTTTAGGACAAAAACATTTACAAAAAGCTCTTGTTAACATTACATAAAAATAGTGTCAGCATTTTATTTATTTACACTTTCTCAGGCTGTCCAGTCGCTAGATACACTCTGTTAATCTTATATATATTTACTACATAAATTTGCAGCAAGCCATTTAGTTCATCATCGCTTTCCATCTCGCAATAAAATAAGAGGGTGATATTTCACGCTGCTATTGGCTCTAAAACAATGAAGAAGCATGCAAAGCCTCACTTAAAAATATAATTAAAATAAAATATACAAAATATAACCATTAGAGGGACATAGAACCTCAAGGTAAGACCATGTGTGAGTAAGCGTCTTCACATTCAGAACTACGGAGTATGGTACACCATTCAGGTCTAACAACACGACCACCTGCATCATTGGGTGTGTTAATGTTGTACAAAGATATCTGCAACCAGACTGTATATTTTGTATGCAATTGTTAACCCATCAAAACTGAGCAGTGAAAGCAGAGCGACACATTTCGATGTTGATGGAGTTATGTTTTGACAGGAGAGAAATGACAGTTCACAGTTAGTGGCGTATCGGTCGACTTTGCAGGATTAAACCAAACACTAAAACAACCAATCGTGCTAGTGGTCGTAATGTTACGCATGATCTGTGTTCAGAGGACTCGCTAGCAGAGTCACAGTAGGTAAACGTCTCGCAGAGGCGCAGGAGCCGGTTGGAGGAGTGGCTCACCAGTCCAGTGTACAGAATGAGCGTCTGTGGATAGCGGTGGAGCTGCCGGGAGCATGGGCACAACGCACTCACAGCTAAGTTATCACCAGCAACTCAAAGCCCCACGACAGGGTTAGATTTCTGTAAAACACATGGTATACAGTTTGTAAAGGGTTAAGTAGAACGACACTGGTGTGTGGCTCTGCTGTCTTCTCCAAAAACACAACTCCAACTAGTCATCGGATTGCAACAGAAAACAAAAACCTACCACCTCACTTCGAACTAAAGGGAGCCATTTTACATCTGACATTATCAAATATAGCTATATGAGTGTATAATCTATAGAAGAAAATGCATACATCTATATTAAAAGTTTTTTTTTATAGAGTTATCACATAGATTTTTAGTATACATTATGTGTGTACAACCAAATTTTACAAATCCACAGTATAAGTTGTGCCTTTTTTGCAGAAGTAGAACGGGATTGTAGGTAAAGAGTGGTGTGTTTCTTAAGGCGTTTCATGTACCAATAGCTTTTCTTCACAAAGTGCACTAGATAGGGATGGAGAGAGAGAGAGAGAGAGAGAGAGAGCGAGAGAAAGGGAGAAAAAGAGGAGAGGGACACATCCAAGAAGTGACCAGAAGATTGTTTTGGATTATAAATATTTTAAGCTCCTATTTGGTTCTTAATAAACATTGAAAATAAAGCACTAATCCTCTTAAAATAACAAAGAGATAATCCGTGATGGCGTTATAGTTGTTTAAGCCAAGTCCACTTCAGTCAAACGGAGAGACAAGGGTTGCTAGGGGCGACCAGGTCCGGCACTCAGATCAATAGTGGTTCGTCCCAACAGACAGGGTCCTGCTTTCTCCCAGTGTGTGTAACTGTACTGTTTTTTATGTGTTATACTCTATATACAAGCTCTCTCTTGAAGGCCGTCTGGTGATCTGTCAGTCATGCTCAAGTCCCGCCTCCTTCTCCGGCTTGGCCCTTCAAAATCCATAAAGTAAAATGTCCGCCAGGTATCCCGACAGCCACAATGCAGTTTCTCTTACGTTACATGCTTTCCCACATGCATTCGAACGTCTTAACAGTTGCTGCTGTTTCGAAACTCTCCGTTCTCTGTGATCTGGAGCTTGGTGGGGTTGGTGGGGGAGATGCCGTTCCGACTTTGCATGCTGTAGCGCTCCTTCAGTTGTGTCAGGGCGCTCATCAGCCTCGCGTTGGCCGCATCGAGAGACTGGATACGCTTCTCCTGTACGCGCACATAAAAAAAACAATTCAAGTTAAGAGCCCAAAATAAGATCACACATCTGTAAAGTCTGCTATAAATACAAGTAGAAAAATGCAGGAAGAGAAAAGTCCACAAATCTTGTCAGTAGCGGAGACAGAACTTGATGAAAAATGAATAAAACATGTCTGTGTCGTCAAGCAGGAGACACGACTGACAGCACAACTGTTCTAGAGAGAAAACCGTGCGTGAATGTACACTGAGGTGGGTAGAGTACCGTGACTTCAAAATAATATTACCCAAGAAGAAGTACAAAGTTGTGGTCAAAGAAATTACTCAAGTAAAAGTAACTGTAATAGTACGGTAACTGTCTGATTTGTCTGTCTGAAACGTCCGATGTAATTTGAAGGGCAAAACATACGTAATACATACATTAAATCTGGTATATTCACAGGATGGACTAAACTAAATCATATCTGAAGGAGCGGTGCAAAAGACACACATGTTCAGATACTTTAATATTGTCAAATTTGTCCCTTGTCGACTTACTCACAATGGGAAGAGCAACCAAAACTTTTACTAAAGAGTACTGCTTCCCTGTCAAATATATTACTCGAGCAGGAGTAAAAACGTGGCGTCTTAAAACTATTTTGTGAGGAAGTTACTCGAGTAAAAACACAGAGGGACACTGTAGAACTGACCTGTGCATCAATGATTTTCTGTTTGGAGTCCACCACGGCCTGCATGTCTGAGTGATCCTTCTTCAGTTCCTCTTCCACCGACATGAGCCTGCAACAAAGTCAAAATGTCTTTTAAAAAGCCACATATTGATTTGTGAATAAAAGCACTCTGGCAGCGCTTGGAAATCACAGACATTATATTGGTACAGAAGATGAACTGTATAATCCAGAACTGGACTTCAACTTTGCATTTTGTAGTGTAGGATAAACGTTCTCCTCTTTTTAGCCACTTTCCATCATGTTTGTAAATATTTGGCTCAACCTGTGCCATGTATTTTTTCTGGTGGAGGGTTTGCCATCTGCTCATCTCAATGGAGAAGTTTGCTTTGCCTTTGTGGTTCTCAAACTGTGGTACGTATAACACTGGTGGTACGTGGGCTTCTTCTGGTGGTATGTGGATTCTTCTGCAGTTCACCGAATTACTTCATTTACAGTCAATTTAATCCATGTTTTGTTCTCCTTGGTTTTAGACCTAGTTTGAGTTTTGGACCTGGTTTTAGACCTGGTTTTAGACCTGGTTTTAGACCTGTTTTTAGACCTGGTTTTAGACCTGGTTTTAGACCTGGTTTTAGACCTGGTTTTAGACCTGGTTTTAGACCTGGTTTTAGACCTGGTTTTAATTTTGGATCTGGTTTTAGACCCGTTTTTAGACCTGGTTTTGGACCTGGTTTTGGACCTGGTTTAGACCTGTTTTTAGACCTGTTTTTAGACCTGGTTTTATTTTAGACCTTTTTTAGACTTGGTTTTAGACCTAGTTTTGGTTTTGGACCTGGTTTTAGACCTGGTTTTAGACCTGGTTTTAGACCTGGTTTTAGACCTGGTTTTAATTTTGGATCTGGTTTTAGACCCGTTTTTAGACCTGGTTTTGGACCTGGTTTTATACCTGGTTTTGGTTTTGGACCTGGGCTTGGGATTGGGGTTTTGTAGGTAGTACTTTGTGTGCAAAGCTTATGAACCAGTGGCTTAGAATGTTTGACAGTCCCACACATCGTGACTCTGAACTGTTTATGTTTTTTCTATACAGTGGCTAAAAAATAACATTAGATTGCGTTTGATGAGCCTGTTGTTGTGGATGGTGGGTCAAAGTTACATGGTGGAATGTGTCTGTATTGTAGAGACGTCTTGTACCTGCTAATGATGCTCTTCATCTGTAGATCTTTGTCGTCCTGCTGCCTCCTCAGCCTCTCCTCGGACTCCTCCAGCCGGGCCTGGTACTCCATCAGGACCTTCTGAGCCTGCTCATCCTGGCCTTTCAGACGCGCCTCGTACTCCTCCAGTTTCTGCACCGAGGCTCTCAGCTTCTCCTGTAGCACTGCAATCTCCTGCTGGTACTGAAACAACACCGCACTCATGATTAACAAACCATTCAGCATTTAGCACCCGGATAACACGGAAAGAAAATACAGTTTATGTTCTATTTGTTTTATATCTTTACCTAACTGATCTTATCAAGGTACAATACTCAGTACAGTTTTCAGAAAAAAAAAACAACACATTTATTATTTCAGGGCTGTGCAAGTGATCTTTTTTTTAATAGAGATTGAGATTCAACCATTTCTAAGCATCAATGATTTGCTTGGGTCTAATTGAGATGTCTACAGCAATTATTAAAATCCTGTGTTGTCCATGTTCAGGAAATTGTTATTAAAGGTCATTTTATTAGTTTTTTAAAAGGCAAAATAAAAAATAAATAAATATGAAGAAAAAAACATGATTGATTTTTTGTCATATCGCACAGCCCTAGAAAACTGTTTGTGCAACCTCTGACTCACTGTGTGACTAACATGATAAACTAACATAAAGACATGGTCTTGGTGTGTCTCCTCTTACATGGTGCCTGAGGTATGTTTCCTCTCCCAAAGCTTGTGTATGTGCCTAAATATTCATCACCTCTGCAGTGAACACATGTAAAAATGAGAGCCATGGCCTGTCCTTTGGCCTCTCCTGTTCTCAATAATAACACAGTGCTTGTTTTGGATTCTTTACTTTCCCTGACTGTATCGTCGCCTGCTGTGCTAAACGGAGGCTGTCAACATGTCACCAGATCTAAAAGTGCCTTGAGTTTTTCTCTGTGTTTCTTTCAGATAAACAGTGTCAAAGGAGCATCATTTCAAAATAATGTTTGCAGTTTGAGTGCTTTTGTTCTTCGCAAACACATGCCAACATAGGAACTTTTTTATGAATTTAGCTGCCTCTCCTACATCAAAGATTGTATTAAAGTCATGTTTTGTTGCTGCCTTACAAAAATGTTTGGAATTCTGACAGATTGAAAGCTGTCACTGGACAGCAATGAGTTACTATCTTGGTCCATATAAAAGTCGCTAAATAACATTTATGATCTTTATACAGAATAAATAATAATAAAAAACAAATTCAACCTGAACTACTTGTATCTTAGATATTCTTATAAAGTCTCATTTGTTGGTTTGTTGTTGCGTTGTAGAAGGTTAGAGTCAAGCTTGACTAACACTGCAGTTGGAGGAAAGTGTTAGTGATATAAATGTCCTTAGCAACAAGGAAACCAAACAAAGTGGTACATAAACAAGCCACAGTGTTCATGCTGCGTAAGTAAAGGCTGTGTCTATGTCATCTCCTTTTGCACTTTGGCAGTCTATGTTGCAAAGTTTAGTTTTTCAGCAGCTTAGACTTGATGTTAGGAGCAGACAGTAATTCACTTCACGTCCAACTCCCTTGTGGGGGTTTGTCTATGTTACAGATGTAACACACTGTATACAATATAACAGCAGCTTAGCTGGGAGCTGAGCGCTAACAGCTGTAAATGATCAGTTAGGCTGAGGATATGACTTCTTTGGCTCCTCCGGGGGTTAGACCAGTGCCGCTTTGTGCATGGGGCAGGTCTCTGTTCATTGTGAACGGTAACAAACAGAGGAGTGTGGCAGTCAGGCAAAACAAAGCAGACAGTGAATGATTGTAAAGGCAGAGGAGGGAAGCACAGCAGACTGCATGCACATACAAAAAGCTTTCATTTGAAAGGGTTTACCAACTGCAGCGGGTCCAAGAGTATTAAAATAATACTTATGTGATTCGTTTTTGTGCAATATATACTTGACTGAACAAGGGAAGAGAAGTGATTAAATAAATACAGATTTTTGGTCAATACAGCTCACAAAATCTATGAAACACTTTGGTACGGAGTCACATAAGATGATGGTTAGGAACAGGGGAGTCACATATGGATCTTATGGTGGTATTACGCTAAACTGAGAGGAGTTTTACAATGTTACAGTGTTATGTAGTTTCCGTGCCTTGACTTGCCTGAGGAAGAGTTTTGTTCTCCACTTGTTTGAGTAATCCTGCATATTTAGTGTGTCTCTGCTTGTAACAGTTGTGTTATTACTTCAATTTAAGTAGCTTTCTTTTATGCATTATTTTAAATTGCGAAGTACAAACGTCAAACTCAAACTTTTGATTGCAATGACTTTGTGCAACTTTTTGCTGACTATAAAAATCACAAAGACACCCATGAATAAACCTCTGAAAAAGCTAAATCTATCCAACAGTGTGCCTCACTGTCACGGTTGGTCTGCCTGAAACGCTTTGAAGGCAGATATGGACTGAGAAGAGGAGGATACAAAGAGAGTATTCTTAGGCAAAAGGACTTATGAAACACCAAGAAGGCAGGAGAGGAAGTAGAAATAAATATATATGTCTTGGGTACATGTGCTTTACCTTTTCCACCTGAGTCAGATCCTCCCTGTTTCTGAGTGGCTCCATCCCCTCATGGTCTAAATACTGCACATTCATATTCAATAGCCAGGCTGCTGTACGGTCCAAAGCACTGGGGTTCACTGGGGAGGGGGCCTAGTGGAACCAACACAACACACACACGCACACACATGAGCAGGGCGCAAAACGATGGGAGGAAGGAGGCAGCAAGGCAAAAACAACACAATGACAGAAAAAAAGCTTGAGATGCACCGAATATCGGAACTGAAGGCGGTGGAATGGTACGCCGCTGTGCTGTGGATGTTCACTCACTCGGAGGCGCACATGTCCTCATAGTAAACATGTGGAGGAGTGTGAACCGGGACATAAACAGACTGTAGGAGAAGTCTATAGCAGGAAAAGACTGGGTTTTACCTGCTGTGATCTGACAAAACTGCTATAGAAATATATTTGAAATAAAGGTGCTGAGGATGTAAGAAAGATATTGCATTATCGTTATTATTGTGGCTATGTATGGCCAGTGTTTCTAAGTGGACTGTGCATTTTACTATCAACTTCGAGAGCAATGATTTGTGTATTAATTTGGTAAATGTACTCGGCCAGATGCTATTAGATTAGAGAGATTACGCTATGCTTTATGATATTGCTGTTGTACATTTCATACATTAAGGCCAAATGTCTGTAATAGCAAGGTTAAAAATTAAATACAACATCCAGTGAACATGGCCAAATGATTGACATCTACTCTGCCAGCCTATTAAACGGTCGACCTCCCTCTGCGACTCCGTACCCACAATGACCCATCCCATTACTGCACCAGAGCCGTCTTTCCGAAGCCTGCTGCCATGTCCTTGGATACAGCCATCCTTTGTGCACTTGATCACTAATACTTCTCCTTAATAAGATGCTAATTATTCCTTCAGCGCCCCCATCCTCAGCCCATTAAGGGTGACCAGTAAAACAGTGGTGAAGTGATGAGCTGCCTCTATGCAAATTACTGTTATTACATGCACAATGACTATAGTTCATTAGAGCACAATGTGTAGATTATCCTGACAATTTCTCCACAAGCTTCCTATGTTTTCAAACCAATGGGCCTCTTTATTGCACAAGCACATTTGATAGTTCATTGTAAGTACAAGTTGGCACAAGCCCAGTTTTATGACATCCTGGCCGTTTCCTGTTGCTGTTCCAAGATCATCCACACAAAGAACCTGTCACCTTAAAATTGTCATCTTTCCAAGGGCATTTTAAACTACTTTGGATTTTATGTAGGCTAATAATAATTCAAATTGCAATAAAACTGATACTTCATCATAAAACCAAATTTTGTAATTTGCCATATTATGTAAGCAACGAAGGTCATTACATTTTTAGATCAAGTGCAAAAAATGGTTGCTTTTTTAAAAAATATTCTGTTTCCCCATCAAAATGTATAAATCTGTAATAACCTGCCAAAATCTGAATTTGGATCTGTGGCTCAGTGGTAGAGCATGTGCCGATTAACCCAAAGTTTTAGACTTTTGATATATAATGATGTATATTGGCACAGTAATGGCAGAGTAATAGGATTTTAACATGGTTAAAAGTTCATTGAACATCAATTTTGTATAATAGGATCTTTAAGAGCCAAATGTAAGACAGATTATTTTTACATACCGGTAGCTATTGCCTCATATCTGAGTGGCTCTTTGGGGAGAGGGCCCAGGATAAACAACAGCACTGCTTTTGAGAAATACACACAACAGATCATTTCCGGAGTGATTCTTCCTCACCTGCTTGTGCTGCGGCCTGTGCTTGGTCTCTGGACTGTCCCCTTTGGAGGAGGATGACTGCTGCCTTAACCGCGCTCCAGCGGGCCAGTCCGGTGAGGAGGTCATCATGGTCCCGGAGGAGGGCCTGGGATAGGGGCCGCTGTTGAGGATGTTGGGGGGCGTGCGTCTGCTGGTCATGCTCTGTGGAGGGGGCTGGTCTATCCTCCTCTGTGGGCCGGCACTGTTCTGCCTCGGGACAGTGGGCTGGTTCTGCGCGTCGCCGAGGGACATCTGTCGCCGGGTAAACTCCCCAGAGCGCCTGGTGTACTCGTCCCCACTGCTCCCGCCTCCCCCCACCCCCTGTGTCATGAAGGTGTGCTTGGCCCCAGGTAGGTCCTCATTGTTGCTATGGGAACTGACAGAGCTGTGGCATTCTGATCCGGAGTCATTTAAGCCACGAGGAGAAACCGGCAAACAGGCAGCCATCTGGTAGACTGGATTTTGGAAGGAGAGGGGAGCGAGGAGCTGCCCGGGACGCCCGTTTGCGCCCTCTGTCACGGGCGTGGTGGGGCTCTGGCCTGGCCTTCTCAGGGTGGGGCCTCCTGCGATATTGTTCTGCGGAGCTCTGGCGGTCCAGCCCACACCATTGGCCGGACCTTCACCCGCACCATCAGAGGAACTGGGGCCCGGACCGCCTTCCAGGATGCGGGGGTCTTGGAGGTCCACCATAGACAGGCTCTTACTACCGTTGGGCATTCCCAAGTCGGGCTCGTTCGTCTCAGAATAGCTTGAGCTCCGCGCTGGAGAAGGCTGTATCCCTGAGCTCCTCGTCACAAAGAACAGGTCTTTGTTTTCTGGCGTTGGTGACGGTAATCTAGTAAAATCCACCAATCTGTAAAAAGAAAAAAATATTGTCATACTATGTAAAATGTTAAGGCAAACTTCTAACAAAGAACAGGTCTTTATTCTGTAAAATTAGCCAATATAACAGAATTCATAGAGACATGGATACGACTAGATGTATTTTTTAAATGAAACAGCACTTATTAAATCAATACAAGCATCCTGTATCTCTTGAGTCACATCCACTATCCTGCCTCAGGCCTGTACTCGAAATAGGTGGCAGCTTAAAATCAGTCAAGTTAATTCAGTCCTATTAAGTCCAGTCCAGATTTCCAGATGTAGTTATTACGTCTCAGCAACTTAATAATAATAATGCAATTTAAATCAAACTTTCCTTTCAAGAGCTCTCATCCCTATCCAACAAATTAGCTGCTCCACTGCACCGCTAGAATTTACCTACAAACAAGAATCCCTATTCCCCTCACGCGTGGCTTTTCTGTCTCTTCTTTACTTTCCTCTCCATTTCTTCCATTCCTTAACCTCGCTGAGTCTGTTTTAACTTTAACTTTTTTTTTTTTTAACTTGTCACCATTTGCAGGACGAGAAGCAATTAGCTGAGAATTGGTCAAGGCTCGCGTATTTGTTGGCTTCTGTTAGCGGCTTTAAACCGCAAACGTCAATATGAGCAATCAGCTTGTGTAATAAAGTAAAGAGATGAGGGTGGAGAGACCTCATAGGAACATCAATTAATTAGTATTATTGATCGGGCTCCCCTCTGACCAGACGAAAAGCAAACGATTATCGTCTCTTGAGTCGTCTTTCCCGTATGTTTTTCTGAAGCTGTCGTTTATGTTTGCCTGCTCGCCCCGCTCCCTGTGTCTTCGTGGTAATGTGTCACCTTGCAGTTGCTGGGATGGGGAGTTGGAGCACAGGGCAATAAGGGAGATAAGGCTCTATGCATTCTTCTCTGGGGAGTAAATGAGGTTTCATCTAGTTCACGTAAACAAGCGCAGACCACATGCTCCCTTTGTCAAAGCTTCACCTGATGGATGTAAAAGTCGTCAGCGCTCTGCTAACGTCGTAGCGTGTTCGAGCTGTGTTTTTGTGTTATGGCGGTTTCAGTAACACTATTGTTCTTTCTTTTTGGATTGTCACTTCTGAAATAGCCACAAATAGCAAATCATTGGCTTCCTAAGGTGCTTTTAAGAAGGGCTGCACAATGTAGCATAATAAAATCAAAATCACAATTTGAATTGGCACAATTAACGCATTGTAGAGGTTGCAATTTTTAGGATAATAGAACATCCACTACAAACAACAAAATGTCATTAGCTTAGAATCTCAATCAGAATCAAAATGACTTTTATTCATCCCTAAGAGGAAATTCACATGCAGCCGACCAGCAGAAAAATAGACTTATCAAAAATAAAGTTAAGCAAATTTAAAATTTAAAATATTAAATATCATTAGTATCAATTAGCAGTTTATATTTCAGTATAAATAAATATAATATTGGATATCACTGCTCATGACATGCTTAAATGTGCCCTCGAAACTGAATCCCGATTCAAAACTTAATTTGCAAATCTAATCGCAATGTCAGAGAAATCACAATTAGATTTTTTCCAAAATGGTGCAGCCCTCCTTGGAAGGACGGGTCAAATGCACACACATTCTCTCACAGGGACAATATTACCTTAACCTCTTGACTGCCTGGATTCAAACACATGACCTTCTGCACCACTTCCATCACAAAAACATGTTCCCAGTAGTTTCTTACCCTGAGAGGTCATTGTCTATGACCATCTTCTGCAGGCCTGTGGAGATGCTACAGGCTGCCTCAGCCGGAGGGGAGCCCATATGCTCTGTGGACTGTCCCGGTGTAATCTGCAAACTGGACGGGTTGGTCAGGGCCGTGGTCACTTCTCGTAGGATCCTGGGCAGAGGTCCAAGCTTGGAGGTGGCGCTCTGTGAACACAAGGTTATTCCAAAATTTTATATACATTCAAATCAAATCTTTGCATTTAATTGATGTGTTTTTAGCGTGTGTGTGTTTTTTTTCTAGTCCACATTATTTTCCCTGAAGCAAGTCATTTTGGCATCAGTTCTCTTATACAGAAAACACAATGAATAATGGAAGAGCCTGGCCAGTCTGATGGACTTAAATATTAGTCAAGGCACTAAGATTTATGAATTATGAAAATGTCAGGTTTGATACAGATGGATATTGCTTTTATCTCATTGCTACCAGTTAGCCATCGTCCACCAGATCTACTGTAAAAGTCCTTGTAAATCCATTAATACTTTCCCATAGCGAGTGATTTCCCTTAGCACGCTATTTATGTAATGCAATGCAATGAATTATAGATTACTGCATGATAAGTACGCATCCTAATGTAGATCAAGAACATTAAAATGCTTATGCTCTCGGACCCTGTGGAACCAATTTAATCTTCTGGCAAGATACCCAAAATAATAAATAATGCACGCATTTGATTGAGTTGTCTAGTAGTCAATTGCGGCGTATTTGTACCTGATCCATCTGGGACACCACTTCGGAGAGGAGAGAGTGCAGGGTGGAGAGCTCACGGCCCAGGTCAATGTAGCCCTCAAAGCCCGCTGTGTTGGAGATTGTCTCTGGGTTGGAGATTTCCAGAAGAAAGCGCTGCATGTTGGTCCACTCATGCTCAAGGAACTGGTTCATAAATGACATGTACTCCTCTTTGTTTCCAAATCTGATGGAGGAGATAAAGTAGATAATGCATAATGTACTGTAGCCAATTACAAGAGAAACCGCGACAGCATTCATCAGAACTCACCCCGTGTTTAAACGCTGGTTTGCGAGAATGAATTGGAATAAAATGAAAATCACAGTTTGAGTGGTTGTAATTGGCAAATTTCATTTAATTTATTTATCTTTATTTATACAGGGAGAGGCCCAATGAGAGTAACAGATTCTCTTTATCATGAGCCCTAAAATAACGAAAAGCTTTTTTTTTTCTCATTTCAGTTCTAGTGCGGCCAGTTTTTAGACATAGACAATTATGACGTCTTGTGTTAAAGTGGTTCACTAGGTACAGGGCATGTGCGAATATTGATATTAACTTCCATGTGAATCACTTTAATCAGCTGAAAATGTTTTAAATGTGTTATATAAACAAACATGAACTGAATGGATTATGGTAAAGTCTTAAAAATACGTACTTGGTAAAATTGGCCAGGTTTTGCGTGACTTTAGCGATAAGAGTCAGAGTGCGCGCCGTGCGGTCGTCTGGGTACTCTTGCATTAAGTTGAAGAGCGATGGCGACATGATGGCGGGACAGAGGAACCTCAGGAACAGCGACGCGCTGATGAGACGCTCGCTGATGTCCGGTCGCCCCCGGTTACTGCACTCCTGACGCCAAGACGCAAACACCTCCTTTAGCTCACGAGGAAACACACTGCCAAGAGGAAACGGGTATCAGACAGTTTTCACACATATTTAATCTTGGAAGTCGAAAGCAATATCAACACCGTATAATTTATTACATGTACAATTTGCATTAAATTGTATTAAGTCATTTACACTGACGAGTAACTTAAGTACTCACTGAAATTGTTAAATATTGTAGTATAGATTCATAATGTGAACATAACTCACAGCTTGGGCATGTATTTTCTTTCAATAGCCAGCTTTTAATAGTGAGGTACTATTTTATTTTATGTGTGTGCATAGTGTAAGACTGGACGATTTTAGATTTATCCACGTACTTCTAACTCTGTATTCAAGTATTTATTTCTATAACAACTATAACCTGGCACCAGATTATAGTTTGTATTGTTGTATTGTTGTGTGCTGTCCCTGTACAAATCAATTAATACCACACTATTGAAAGAAAGATTTCCTTGTGTCCTAAAAACTATTTGTCTTGGATAACGGCAGGAATGAATCTGAAACTCTATTATAATAAGATATTAGAAAAGTGATGAAAATGGAAAAAAAGTCACCAGTAGGAGTTGATGATTTTGCAGAAGGCCAGCTCGCAGCACATCTTCAGGTTGCTCTGGTGTTCTGGGAGGTCACCTGACGAACACTTGGACGGATCCACCTCACAGTTCTCATCTGACTCGTACAGAGCCTTGATGAATTCACCTGGAAAACATTGAGAAACGTTATAACCATTCGATCGCAAGTTGCTGTCTGCACACAAGATGTAAGTAGCATTTGAGCTGCTATTTAAAGGTGCACTGTGCAACTTTCCACGAGGGGAATACGCCACCTGCTCATTTGCATAGATATGTGACTGCTTTGCGTTCATCCAAATACGTGCGTTTTTATTGCTCAAAAGCACACTGAAAAACACGTATTCTTACTACGAGCAGGGTTTTTCTCCACCAGATCTGACCTGATCTGACGGCATCACCTCCTTGTCTCCATGGAAGTAGTTTCGTTCGATGCCATACTGTGGAAAACTCCAGGCAAAACGATAACATCTCCATGGAGACAAACTTACACAGCGCATCTTTAAGTAGGAAAAGAAAACATGTTTTGCTTTGCCATTAGGTGGAGATGTTATTCCACTTTGTCGAATTAAAAGCTGTCTGGAGTTAGTGTGCATCACCAGCTCTTCAAAAACGATATGCTTCATCCCCTCTACCTATCTCTCCAAAAGGCCCCGGATGCCCTTGCACTATCGCAGTCACAGCTGGAAGACTTTTAACAGGCACTCAGATCCATTGGGTATGCATTTGTCTTATAACACAGTCTATAAGTGTGGCAGCAATGACAGCCACAAAGACAAACAAACGGAATTAATGGAGACAAATTGAAAGTTAATATAAGTGACAGGGTGACAATGTGAGTGAATGCTCGCAAGCGTGTGTGCATTTGGAAATTACACTCCTGCTGTGTACTCTCCTAGAGCATCAACAGGAAGAGTAGACACGGAATACAGAGCAGTGATTGAAAAGACTGCAGCACAACTTTGCTCCGACCTTGTTTAACTTTGTACAACTGGGACTTTTAGGAGTAACTAGTCACCTCACTGGAAAGGAGGGATGTGTTACAACATTAGCTGTTTAAGTTTTAATAATAATAATAATAATAACAATGACAATGCCTTACACTTGTAATGTGCTTTACAGCGTTGTCTAAGCCTCGCAAAGCACTACACTGCAGTCATTGTTCATTCACTCCATACCCGGAAATGTTAAGCTGCCATTGTAGTCACAGCAGCCCTGGGGCATCAATCCTCCGACCTTCAGGCTGAGGGACCACTGCTCTAACCACTGAGCCACTGTCGCCACAAGTTTTACATAACTGAACTGGCAACATCAATGCGCATAGCTCGTACGACTGAGCTACACCGGGTTTAAGGACAGTTCTGAAATCTGTCCATGGTTTCAGAACGATGAAAACAATTCAAAAGTAAATATTATATCTTTTGAACACGAAAAACTCCTCAAAATGTAGCATATAACAGAAAGCTGAACGCCATGAATATATCTTCATGAATGTGAGATATCGAGCAAGCCCTTAGTTTTATCTTTCATTTTACCTGTATGTATTTTGTTTGCCAGTTAAATCTAACTTTTTACATTTGGACACAGCTGTACTAGACAGACTTATTTTCGGGTTGTAACTTACCAAGGGCATCTTGCAGATATTTTTGCCCCACTAATTTGAGGTATTCCTCTATAGCCTTTGTGGCCAGTGTGTTTTCTCTGAAGATAAGATGCTCGTTCTCTCCACAGCGGTCCACTTCTGACATCATCAGATCTGTCAGGAAGTCCTACAACAACAACACAATGACAAGACGTTAGGTATAATAATGTTTACGGCAGATGAAAGGTTTGCATCATTATTATTGGTTTAAATAATCTTGGGTTCTCAGGATCTGTTCATTCTAACAGTAATGTCTACACAAAGCCACTAGGGGCACTGTATTTCAGTTTTAGCATTAAAGAAGGGCAACACATTCATAAATAATCATTTAATATTACAAGAAATAAATGTCACATGAAGTCACATTAAAATATGATCTATCTGTAACTACTCATAATAGAAATGAGGTCCTAAAATGTACCTAATAGTGCAGAGTGTTTAATTAAGTGTAGTGAGGAGTTTGGCAGCTGATAGTGTTCTGTTGTAAATGCATCCAAAATATATACACAGGGAAAAGGACAAGGTAAAACTCCCACAGAACAATACGTTGTAAAGACAGACTATCTCCACCACCAGAGAAACCATGTTTGTAATAAATATTTTCAAAGGGAATCATATGTAGTAGCAGTTCTGACTAAAAGATGCGTAAAGTCTTGCATCTTGATTTAGAACGGTAGAAACAACACCAAACATATGCATCATGTCAAGAATGCTACAAGTGCAGAGAAACAGCAGGTGGATACGCAAAATAATTCCTCAAAAACCAAGTGAACGAGACGCACAAAAATGAGGCATCTGGGGATGGATCATAGCGTGTTTCTGCCACTTTCAACACATTTTCTGGGTGCATTTTTTTTTAAAGTCCCCTGGCGTCTTGTTAAACTTGGGGAATGGGGATCCAGCAGCATAACAGCAAGGGAGACGAGGGCTGTGTGACAGATGTAGAGATAGAGGGAGGCAGAGCGGAGCTGGTCTTTTAAGGAACAGAGCAGACGGTGGGAGAGAGAGAGAGAGAGAGAGAAAGAGAGAGAAAGAAGTATCCCAGATATTTTCTATAGCAGCCGCACAAGCCTGTTATCCACCTAATCAAAGACACGCCACCGGGAGCCAATCACCCAGCGACGTGCAGCCAAAAGACCCTCACTGACCAACGCGGGTACAGTTCACGCATGGGCACACTTCAAATGTTTCACACATTCATTAGACCAACAAGTGAATGTTTTACAGGTACAATCAAACTATCAACAATCAACATATTGATACTAAGAAATCATTTTTACAGTTTGAGTAACATATGTATTGGCTGAAATGTACGTTTCATTAGGATGGATAAACCAGTTACGCTGGAGAAACCTAGTGGCTACATGTGCCATGACATTTTGGGTGTACACTCCCCCCGCTGCCATAATTACAGGATTCATTTTGGACGCTGGAGTAACTGTAAGCCCAGTTACAACTACCACTATTAGTCACCATCTCACAATCATTCACAAGTTCCCCACTCAGATTTTGAGGGAGGAGTTGTAACTATTCTGGCACTGGGCTCATTAGCCGTATGAATTGTATGAATGACGATCTTTAATTCATCTTATTCTGGAAGTTACCGTGGGCGCCGCCACTGCCATTCGGGTTATATTATTTTGCATAGCGCCGCCGATCTTGACAGCGCACAAAGTTCTAAAGTCTATAGGGAGTACGGAGCCGTTTTAAAGCCTCCCAGAGTCGGTGCAGTGTTGACTTGTTGGTGAACATGAACATTGAACATTTTACACATAACAACCAACTTTATATCGTATTTTAGTGGCAAAACTTTTCCCGAATTCTCCCTTAAAATTACTGGGATTCCTGCTTAACCCGAAGTGCCACCACAGAGAAAACAAAGACATTGAGTATCTTGCATGATTGTAGCCCATTTGGCTAATTTGATCTGCTTGCTATTCTTTGAAAAGCAATATTCACTAATAGCATAAAGCAATTTGTTCATGACACAAAAGGCTTCCAAAGTTTTACATGTAGCTAATTCAGCCTGATGCACTGCACCTTTAACTGTAGGTCATTACCAGGGCACTATGAGGTGTCAGTGTAGTGAAAAATGAACAACAACTCAAGCTCTGCCGTCTGATACTTTCCCTAAACGACAGCAAAGTGTCAAATGAGAGACCACCATGATGCGTCGCAAATCTTCAGTCTCCTCCTGGCTGGTCTGGGGGCTGAAGGGGCAGTAGCTTCCTCCGCTGTTGTCATTGTAATCCGAGGCGCCCTCACAACCCCCGTCCGCCCTCCTCTTGCCCCCTCCTGCTTCCCTGGTGCTAATAAAGAGAAGTGGAACATGGGCTTTATCGCTGCCACATCTCATCAGCCAAACCATGGTTCAAAAGAGAACTCCTGCACAGTTTATGGGAGCGGAGACAGGAATACAAGAGGCCAGTGGTGGAGGTGGTGTGGAAGTACAGGCCTCATCAGATCTCATCAAGTCCGGTTTGAAAAGATATCCCTGTGTGAACTCAGTCTGTGACACTGCACAATCACTACTTTGTGCATGGGACTAGACTTGGAGCGGTCGAAATGAATACACTGTGCTCAAGTGTATTCAAGATTAAAAATATAATAAACAGGATTAGGTACAAAATAAAAGTCTTTCTTTTTTGGGGGGGTCAAATGGACTCACCATCTGTGCTATACCTTAGAGTCAGGCTATGCCCAGGCTTAAACATGCATAAATGATAAAACACATGCCTTTAGCTGTGTTTTGTGAAATTGCGACCATTAAGCATTGAAATACATCTTAAAATGACTCAAGACACCTGATAATGGAAATTAGCACTAGCTACTGCATTGTACAGGCTTTGTTTTGTGGCTTTTTGATTGTATTATTCCAGAAAAAAAACAAACAAATGCATTAAAAGTCAAAAACTTGAAAGAAATAAACAATTTCCTTGTCCATTCTTCAACAGTACTCCTCTGGGATCTCCACTACAAATCAGACTCTAGCTTAGGGCATTAGAGCTCCAACTTGACTCTGTGGCTGGAATGAATGAACCAACTATATCTGTACCTTAGGAATATAGCTACTTATAGTGTCTAAGATGGAAACGCTTGCCTGGAAATGGCCCTGCTACACTCCCTCTAAGAATCAATAAGTCTTGCTTCTCTGTCCAAATTGAGGCTTAAGAAAAGACTGACTCCTCTCCTCTCTCTGTATCCTCCAGCCCTCCTCCCGGGAGACTGGGGGATAGTATTACAGTGTTATAGCCTGCAGTGCTTCCTGTGAGGTCACTGGGCTGGCACCAAAGGACTGAGGGGCCAATGGAAACGCACAAGATCACCTCATAGGACAACTGCCCTGTCAATCAAAGCGGAAACGGGAAGTGACTGGAGCTGCCCTGGTTTAGCTGCACATTATGAAAGAAGCTCACCACTAGAATCACAATAGTTGAGTCACTTACATTGTGGCAGTTGCATCATTTATGAAGTTTATTTCTCATTTGACAGATAATTTACTTCAAAGGGCCAATTCTGACGGAGCCTCTGCTACCTGCTTTTTCCCATGAAAATGATGTATCTTTAGCTGCAATGTTCCGCAGTATAGTAGTAAACTCATCTATCGCCATGGAGACAAGCAGGTAACTCCACCAGGTTAAATTACAGATCATATTTGTTAGTTTGTTGAGAGAGGTTACTGTAAGAAGTAGGGCTGCCATGATAAATACTATATTGACTTGTTGTTCAGTATATGTTAAATGGAACAATCATTTTTGAGGGCCAATATTCATCGTGGTACTTTTTCTGTGTACTAGCGCGGGTGTTTTTCTTCTCTTTTTTGTACTATGATACGATTTGAGCTGTAGACGGTTGAATAAATAACTTCTATGACTCATTATAGCTATAAACTAACTACTAAAGTGTCTCATCTGCTATTTATTTATTGCAGTTTGTGTCTTTAACCATATTAAACATTTAGAATAGTCTTTGGGGGATAATTCTACTTAAGGGTTATTATGTCAGCGGCATTAATTAATTTCAATATTATTATTTATCGTCTATATCTTCAGCAGTCTGTCGTTCTTCAGAATGTGATATCGTGACAGGCCTAGTAAGAAGGTAGTTTAGCCTTTTAGCCCGTTTAAATCTTTAATTGAATATGTTTTATGCCGTACTGTGTAACATTACAGTATTAACATCGTGGAGACAAGCAGGCGATGGAGCCCCCACCAGAAAAGTTCCACAGTGCGCCTTTTATAACGCTTCCATTTTCAACTTTAAAAACCGTGAACGACTTATGTGAGCCATTTTATATTTAATTATGAACCATCGCAGTGTTTATCATGCATAGCGCTGAACAGGGTTGTAATGATGACAATGCCACCTCCTTGGCCTGTTTTCAAAAGCATAAATCCACCTTATTGTCACGTCCAACACTCAGCGAAGAGCCATCTCAACAAAATTAGAACATAATCTCCCTGTGAGCCAAGGCGCTGAAGACTGGATCAATAAATAAACGCGCTCATGCCAGCAGTGGAGACTTTCAAAGATGGACCTCTTCTGGAGGCAATTCCAACTCAGCAGTGAGCTTGTTTTTGTTGACGAGGAGCATCTAATAGTGCTGTTTGGCTTTGTGTCCCGCGGGGAGCACACACCACTCTGCCGTGACCTCCACGCTTCAGATAAACAGGAATTTCTCACTCACTATTTCAATTGTAGAGGCTTCTTCATATAGGCTAGAGTCAACCACTGCCGTGTACCTGCTCATGTGTGAAATTAAATAGAGGACCTAGAAAAATAGGCTAATGTATTGAGATGGATAGAGCTGGAGTCTGGGGGGAAATCTGGAGGCTGGATATGGTCTTAAAGCTCCTATAGACAAAAATACTCAAAATATGTACTAAATATTGTCAAACACTATTACGTAGGTGCACTGTGTAAGTTTTCAGCTTGTCTCCGTGAAGATATGTTTGCTTTGTCTGTAATGTTACACAGTATGGCATTTAACATACTCAAATACACTCAATATACCGTATTTTCCGGACTATAAGTTGCACTTTTTTTCATAGTTTGGCCGGGGGTGCGACTTATACTCAGATGCGATTTATATGTGAAATATATGTTTTTTTCTTCATTATTAAGCATTTTTTGGCTGGTGCGACTGATACTCCGGAAAATACAGTACTCAAAAACAAGCATTCTTATTGTTAGCCAGTTCTCCTCTCCACAGATATAACCTGTAACGTGGTGTGGTGGCATTAGCTGCTTGTCTCCAAAGAAAAAAAATACAGTTGATGCCATTTTGTGGAAAAATCCAGGAGAGTAACAACATTTCTGTGGAGACAAGTAGGTGACGGATCCTCTGCCAGAACAGTTACATAGAACATCTTTAAGGAAAATAATGTAAAAAATAAAATAAAATAAAAACAAAAAACAAAAAAAATGCTTCACAGACATGTAGACCTGTTTATAAAGAATCAAGACTCAAAAATCCAATGTAGGAGTGTCAATCTACCTGAGCATTATATACACACATTCTTCAGACTTGATCAGTAACACTTCACCACATTCTCCAATTACATGTTTGCTAGGCCTTGTTTGGATGCAGATGAGAGAGGAAGCATCCGAGCACTCGCTGCAGAAACTAACAATCATAACGCTTAGGCCAGGAAATGCATGAAAACTACTTGTGTTCTGCTTCAAAGTATAAACTAATTAGCACTGGGGAATATTTTTAGCCCAAGTGGTCTGTCAGAGAGCTGTGTAGTGTTTGGCACAGCATCACTGCTGTGTCTATCAAACACAGACATCAGAGGAGTAAACACAGGCACAACTATGTGTCATACATCTGCTAGAATGTCCGCAGCATATTTGCGATACACATTTTGCAGGGGGTGGTATGGATGTACCCAACGAAAAGACAGTCGCTTTTAACCAAAGTTGAAGAATGAACCTTTTACTTCATTACATCATATTTTATTTATCCACCAACGTGATCACTTAAAGGTGCACAATGTAACTTTTCTGGTGGGCGTCCGGCATCTGCTTGTATCAGTGGAGATGTTATCGCTTTACCTGGAATGTTTTACAGTAAGGGGGCTCGCCTCTACACTGATCTGACCTGTAACTTGGCCTGGTGGCGCTATAAGGTTGTGTCCGTGGTGAATTTGAATGCTACAGTGTTGAACCCTCCTCTAAAAGTGAACTCTATGCAACTTTTATAAACATTTTTTAAAAGACATCACGACTACTGCGTCATACAGGGAAAATAAAAGTGGTTCAGTACTTTTTTTTGCTAAACATTTATGAGATTTCAAACCATATTTCATGGTTTGCTACAGGTATTTCCACTACATCCTATATTATTAAGACTGTGGTAGTGTAACTGAATCAATAATCTTATAGTAACAGTTAATTTCTGTGGGTGGGTAGTAATGGTCACGCATAGCATATTTACTTGAGTATTACTTGAGATTTACTTGAGTTTTTGAGCAAATTCCACTCAATATTATTTAAAGAAACTGACTAGCTGTACTCCTACTTCAGTATATTTCTTTAGATACTCTTCCCACCTCCGGTTACTTTCCGCTTCTGCGCTGAAGTGAGTGAGTGGAAAATGGGAAAACAGGACAGGAAGTAAAGGAAAAGTTTGAGTGGATTAATTGAAGTAATTATGGCCGTGTCTCTCTCCGGGGGCCTGCTTCGCTTCCATCAGTCAGCCTTTCTCACAGCAGTGCTTAAAGCTGAACTATACAGCCAATGCACAGCTCTTCTTAAGCACTAATCATTCTCTGTGGTGCTGGGGCGTGTTACAGTCACCCAAAGTCAGAACTGAAAGCAGCGCTGATGAAACACTGTCAGGAAAACTAGGCGTGTGTTGTCGTCTGTGAGACTGATGAGGCAAAACAGAAAAGGAAGTTGAAACTCATGTGATAAAAGCAGTCTAAACACATCTGATGCTATTTCAGGCTCAACAGACAGAAGACAGCTGCTTTCGGTCCCGTCTTCATCAAATTGTACCTCCACCCCAGGAATGTAATTATAGACAACAGCAAAAAAAGAGAGAGTTTCTGACTTGGCGCTGCAGCGAACAATTGTTTTGATTAAAAAGACAATTTTGCTTTAGGTGAAAATGATAATATTAGAAAAATGCCTTTAAATAACTTTAAATCAGATAACGCTCTCTGTTTTCTGTTGCTAGACGGGGCTGTATAATCTCGCACGGCTTTAGACGCAGCACACTCCAGATAAAATCATATTGAACTATTAATAGAATTGCATTTGCTCATAATTATTTGAATTACTTAATATAGTATATAGTAATTTAATCTCATTTAAAATACATTCAGATTCAGAGACAGTTTCCTTATCCATAACACTGCATTTTTAAAAGAAAAAATGAGATGTTGAACCTGATCATTTCTTTCTTGACTCCTACAACTTTTTGTCCAGTTGACAGAATCGAATTTGTCTTTTACGATGGATCATACCTGGACGACCGAGGGATTAAACGGACAACAACAACAGAAATGTCACCTGCCTCCCATCTCCACTGCATATTACAGGCCTATAGAATGTTGTGATATCATCTGAAACCCAAGTCAAATAAATTAAAGCTACGCCAACTCAGATAAGCAGCATGTCTTTGATTACTCTGGACCTAATCAGCAAATGGCTAGACAGAGCTCAACCTGACCAGGAAGTAGGCATGGGACGATACTGACATTTTGTGGGACGATCGTCATGGCCAAAATAATTGCGATTAACGATTATTTCACGATAATGATTGAAGTTGTTATGGATATGAATAGTTATAACTTTAACAGAGAATATTACGAATGAGCAGGGCCGTCAACTGAAATTTGGAGGCCTGGGGCAATAAGCCTCACATGACCCCCTGTAATACAAATTAACAGGAAGAGGGTCCAATTCTGGGCCCCTAAGACCCTGGGGGCCCCGGAAACAGACCCATTTGTCCCCCCCGTCGACTCCCCTGTGGATAAGTGAGGTTTTTTTTGCACATTCAGGTGACACAATGGCAATTATCTTTGTTGGCGATTAACACGATTATATAAAATGTCCCACGAACGATTATTGTCGACCCTTTTTATCACGATAAACGATATTATTGTTTATTGTCCCATCCCTACCAGGAAGCAGAGTCACAGCTTTTGTGTTTGCAATTACAAAATGGTAAACACCGATTAAGATGTTTAGTCTACCGATTACTGTCGTTCCTCTAAAATGGCTAAAAAATACCTTCAAAAGACCCAAGACTCTATTACACTAGAGTGCAAATACAGCCTTATACCCTTTAATCCACAGTGACAGTCAGAGATTGGATAAACGCAGTTGCAGGGTGAACGTGTTAAGCGGTCGCCCCCCTGTTGTGCCAGACTAATCTGCCCCTGCTTACATCCACTGCACCGGGCCCAGGAGGCTTCATATCATCTGTAATGCATTGGTATGCGCCGAGTCTACGATACATGTGCGGGGTTAGCTACAGTTTAAATTGTAATACAGGAGGAAATCAGTTGTCTGCTTGTTCTTTGTCTGGGCCATATTAAAACAGCCGGGGTCAACAGTTCAACAAACAGCAGTGTTAACCTCGGAGCAGAGGGGAAACCGCTCAGAGACTCGACATGATTCAGCCTCATCATTAGGTTTCGTAAAGGTACTCCAAAGAATAAAGGAAAGATAGTCTAGTGTTGTCCTAATGCTAAATTTAAGAATAGATTTGATAAGTTTTGATACAATAATGAGCACTTTTAGATTATAGTACTATGTGGTCTTAACACTAATTCTCACATAGACCGTTCCAAAACTATTCAGTCTGATTTTGTCCTATCAGTCTTGATACTTGATCAAATTAGCTTCAGTACTATTTTTAGTATTGAACAGTATCAGGAAATAGATTTTTAGTAACCTAAGTAGAGCATCGATCCTAAAACATCAACATTTCATGAAAGTATTTTACATTTTCTGGAGTTTTCTTACAGTATTTTGTGAATTAATTATCCTCTCTTTTTATGAATTGAAGCTTGCAGATTATTACACCTCTCTTTGTGCAAGTTCTCAATTTTAATTACGAAGAGGCTGTGACATAACATTATCTAGTGTCTCTATGATCAAACGCATACTCGCCGTGTGACAACCATCCATATTCAAACAGAGTTAGTTTCCTTCATATTAAAACATGAAAACACAAAATGTGTCAGATTTGGACAGAGCCGCAGCTTGTTTGCGATAAACGTCTTCTCTCTGCACCTGGCCAGTAGCGTCTGAAGAATTATTACTAATTACTGAAGTATCAATTATTTCAATAGTCAATTATGCACAAGTCATTAGTTGCTGCAGCCCAAAACATTGCGTACATTTAGATTAAGATTTAAAGAGTGTACTAACCTTTGCTTTGCCTGTGCTCTGCAGTATATGCACCAGCGCACAAGCCATCTCCTCTTTGTTTTTCACACTTATCCCCGGCTCCAGCACCGAGCATAACAACATGTAGTTATTAGTGGTGTACTCCGCAAACTCCTTGTACATCTCCATGGGAAGAATGTTCATGGTCTGGTAGCGGGCCTTTATTCGAATCATTGGCCCAGAAGTCTTTGCTTTAGGGGGGATGGGAGTGCTGACGGGATACCACTTCTCCACAAACTGCCGCCCTGTCACCGCGGGGACGGGGATACTGACCAGTCCGATGTAATTGTTCTTGTCTTTCTTCTTCTTCTTGTCCGTATCTTTGTACAAGTGCGCCGTGATGTTTTTGACGGCAGGGAGGTTGTTGAACTCAAAGTGCTCTCCCCAAAACACATTGTCAGTTTTGAGCTTACACGTGGTGCGGGCGTAAAGACAGTCGTCCAGACACAGTTCACAAAAGTACTTCTTTTTGGCAGGTAGGTCTTTGGCCTCGATGATCCAGAGACGCAGCAGGTTCTCCACTCTCCGGCTGTTGTCCTGGAAACAATGAGGCAAAGATTGCATTCATCTTTTCTCATTCATTCATCTCAGCGTTTCAGTTTTCTGCTAAAATCTGGAATCTTCCTGAAGATGTGAGACAGGCCTCTACTTTGATCCAGGCTCAAAACGGTTCTGTTTAGCTGTGCCTATGACTGAAAGCTTTTTATTCTGCGCTCTTCTCTTTTAATGTTCATTTTATGATGATTATTTGTAATTATTTATGTATGGCATTGTTATATTGTGAACTCTCTACTTAGTGTACGCTTTGTAGTTGTTTGAATGGAAAGTAGTATATCATAACTAACTACCGTATTTTCCGTAATATAAGTCGCAGCAGCCAAAAAATGCATAATAATGAAGAAAAAAACATATATTTTACATATAAATCGCATCCGAGTATAAGTCGCACCCCTGGCCAAACTATGAAAAAAAGTCCGGAAAATACAGTAAACTATTTAAGATGGTACTCGTGGAAAAAAATAAAAAAATAAGTCCCATAACATCTTCGATATGATAACATTTGCACGCAACTAAACCGCGCTGTGTATAAGTTTGACTTGTTTTCTGTCACTTGAGTTAGGGCCAAGGTCTTTCAACTCAAAATAAGATATGATGATACAGTCATATACAAGTCTTCAGGATGATTATATTTGTAAAGATAAGTACTGAGCTGGCAAAGGGTGTGAATCTGTAAAACACTGAGATAAAACACTTGAGAATTCAATGAGCTCCTGAAGTCTGAGGAGCCTGAGCCTAAATGATCTGACACACACTTTACTTTACGTTTTTGTATAAAATAGGTCTAATGTCTCATTTTTACTCTTTTATAAGTGTTCCCGGTGCAGACTCCAGCAATGGGCCACTTCTACAAAAGGTAAATTGCTTGATTAATTTGCTGAGTCATTCAGCCTTAACGCATGAGTGAAAGAGCAAGCATCCAGGAGCTATTAATGATAAGTAGTGTTACAATAGAACGGAGCAGTCAGACATGGTGCGAAAGCCTCAAGAACAGTTGGATCACACATTTAAAAACCCTGATTTTGATGATTTTATAATCGTTAAAAAACACTTATTTGTTGGTAAAGGTTATGATATTGCAGGCACTGATCTTGCTCATTTGTTGGTGTAGTAGTTATTATTAGTCCTTTTGATTGTGGCCATCAAGTTTTGGGGAAATCATTAACATAAGAAACTATCGAAAAAGAAAAAAGAAAAAAAAAATTGAAGTCATCACTGTGAGAAAAGCATTTACCTTTGATCAGTCTCACATATTTTTCAATTTATAGTGACTACAACTGTTACTTTATTGTTGCTACAAAAGTCTAAAAGTCCTCATCAAAACTGGGACTGAACTGAAACTACATTTTTTATGCTAAACCTGAACTAGACCAGGACTAAACCAGGACTAGAACAAGATCAAACCCAAGTCAAACCCATCTGGACTAAACTGGCCTCAAACCAAGACCCAAACTCACCCTAGGACTAAATTATTTCCACTCAAATTGATGTAAAATAATCTGGAACTTGACATGACATATGTACAGTCTTATAAAGGTATAAGACAGAGGCGTTGTCCTAGAGCCAAACTGCAGTACATGAGCTCCCGTCTTTCCAATGACACAGTTCTAATGTGTGCTTAGGGATATGCAGATGTGTATGAACAGGTTGATTGCTTCTCTCCGTCTCTCCTTCCCACTGTGAAGTCATGCACTCACCTTGTTGGGCTGCACCGCTCGCCTCAGATTCTCCATCCATTTGTCTCTCTCGGCTGATGAACGACAGGAAAAGCATTTGCTTCCTGTGGAGGTGGTGACCTACCGCAGAGACAGGAGAGGAAATTTTAATGATCAAACCTTAGTCATATATTGTCGGGAAATAAATAGAACAAAAGATTGCATTGCTAAACTTAGTTCTTTAAACCGTTTTGTCTCACAGTGAAAAGAAGCTTATCAACACAATGCCAGATGATGTGAATGGACTGAAGAAGAGAAAGTGTTTGGCAGGCCGACTGTATCAAACCGGAACAGGGACAAGCTAAAAACAGCAAAACAAACCTATTAATGCAATGAGCCAGATAATGATGATTAGTGGAGGCTTGTGGTCTCGCTGGTATTCTATGTGCCGTTTCTTCACCGTCTATAAATAAGAACTAACACAACACTGCCAGTTGTCTTCGGATTATAACAGAAGTGCAGCAGAAGAAACACAGATGTCCTCACTAAGTCTGCAGGGCCGCTGCTCCGCTTAGAACACCGACAGGAACTTATAGAAGTGACAGTATGCGCAAACTATGGTCGTTTCGAATTCAATCAGTCGCCTTATATGACAACTAGTAGTATCTTCGACCATTTGTGTTTATTTATATATTTGAAAAGGGATATTGCACATTAATCAGCAGAGTAAATGTGCCCAGGTTAGCTGCTGAAGTAAAAAGCTATTACTTATAAAAAATTATAAGATATACTTTTTATGCGTAGTTTTTACACATACTTGACAGCAAGGAAAATAATAAATATATATCGCTAAAGATAAATATATATGACAGGCTACATGGGATTAGTTTTTGTCAACATGAAATTGAAAATAATATGAAGCAGTCAAGTCCATATGGTTTCACTTTCACTTGTCGTCTGAATGAGTGATGTAAAGGAGTATTTAGTGGAGCAATGACTTCACAGTGTGTCTGACAGTCTGCACATGCTCCATCCAACCCTCACCTCAAAGCAGTAGTCCTGCCCGAGGATGCTGCTGTGAACGGGCTTGATGATGACTTCGTCCTCCATGCTTAGGTCCAGGGCTTCCACAGCACTGCTAGGGCTGAGCAATGATTCATGGGAGCGAGACTCCTTCAGCCTTGGCATCAAATGAGACCTGTGAGAGGAGAGAGAGACGTGTGAGTCAGCCCCAGGGACAGAGAGAGAGAGAGGGACCGCATATGCAGATGGGAATAGGACAGTAGCCAGAGAGTGTGAAGAAAGCGAGTGTAAGCATGACAGAAGGAGGGAAGGTTGTCAGTTATGTAACTGTTACAAATCTTAAATATCATCAAGTCTTTGTTTTTTTAAAATATAAAGTATGTTTAAGTTAAAATAGCTTAATAGAGAGACATATTGCATCGTGAGGTATTGCTGCTCTCCCTACACATCTGGATAGAATCATGTGACTTCTCCAAACAGCCATGGGCCTGAGGTAGGTTATACACTTGAAGAAACACACTGACAGATTATTGACTTTGACCACACTTCACTAGATGGGCAGTAACTAGAACAATCAAGTCACAGCCCATTCGCCTAATCATCTTATTCATAAATGTAGTGCAGAACAGCAGGAGACCACTGCTCATAACTGCGGCAGGAGATCTCGCCCCATCCCTATTAAATATTTGTCATTAAATGTGAATGTAATACTACTTGAAGTTAAAACGACACTGAGCAGATACTGAGATAGAATGAGCGAGACAGCGGGGCAATTGACAGTGTAATGAGGGAGGCACTCTCTTAATAATGGCCGCTATACAAAGCTTACAGGCTAATCTCTCTGTCCGTGTTTATTTGTGCCTTCTCAGAGGACTCCAGATAAATACTGTAAACGCGTAAATAAAAGTGGGGAAAAATCTGCTGTAATTATGGATTAGCGTCCGGGGGTAGACCGCGTTCAGACAGCCGGCTTTGTTGTCAGATCCACAGTCCAATAATCTCGATTTCCCCAAAGCTTTCTCTCCCCCTCACACATACATACACCAAACATACATTTGCATTCAGTGGACAGACCAACAGTAGTCCGTAACCTGCTACACACCCCACGTTTATACAGAGGAGGCATCTCTCAGCACTTGTTGTCACAGCGCTGCGTTGTGATTGGCTGATGAGGTACTGGGCAAAACAGCCAGCGAGTCAAGTGAGGAGAGAGAGGGAGGCTGGGGCCTTCGAGTGAGATGTGCGCTCAGAGACACAAAGGATTGATGAATGTTAGGTGCCAACTTGCTTCTTGGGCTGTTCAAAAGGTTGCACATGTATAATATATACCAAAAATGGGTATTAATTGTCTATGGACGTTTAAAGACTTTCTGAAAGCCAAACATGCACACAAACTATGCATATGTTTATTATTATTAGTAGTGTATTAAACAGAATAATCAGGAAAGCAAGTTATTTATTTTATATTAATATATTCTTATTAATAAGCCAAAATAAGATCACAAAACAGAGTGACTTAAAAATCAACTATTCCAGATTTTTACAATAAACAAGGGAATAATAAATGCAAATGTATAATTATTACCCATGTACCCATCAAATATCTTTGGAATGCAGTGCCTGATAAGTCTAAAGTAAAATGGCCTCGTCTCTGGAGAGAGCAAGTATGGCAGCCATGCCCATCATGATGACACTAAAATAGGCAGCCTGGAGCAGGGGTTGGGCCCCTTGGAGCTTCCTGTTCCCAGGATCACTGCTGCACTGCTAACCAATGGCTAACCCTTTCATCCTTCTAGTTTAGTATATTGTAAAGATAACATAGTTATCATCTATAAGGCCAGTTTCCTTGTAGTCTTTTCAGTGACAGCAGTGAAGAAATAATTCAGTATAATTTAAAATGAGTTGAAGGCTTCTCCTTGTCTAATATGAGTCTGCCGGTCACTGTCCTTGATGGTCACTGACAGTCAGTGCTTTCCTCTTGGCTGCTTGGGCCTTACCAGTGAAAAGTGGTTTAGCTCACGTTAGGTCGACTCCTCTAAGTCCCAGGTTCACCCTCCTCACAGTTAGTCTGTGCTGATTCTCCTGTGATCACCTATCAGTCGACCCTCAGTGTCTCTGGGGCTTCATTTGGGCCACTTGAATATTTCAGGGGCCGCAGGAGTTCAGCTAAGAAACTGTGCACAGATAGAGCTCCATACAGCCTCCAGTGAAATACATTATGTAAAAGGTCATGGCTTAAAGAACACATCTGAAAATGCATCGTAAGAGTTACACAAGATGTTGTAAGAAGAGTGCATCCTTCTGTGCAACTCATCAGTCACGGGTTACATAGTAAAATTGCTAACAACAAAGCTATGTTATTTAAAAAAAAGATGTGTAAATAGTCTACTGAAAATACACTGAAATTCACTACTTCAGACTTATTTGATGTGGAAAAAATAAGTAAAAAAAACAAACCAAAAAACATATTAATGCCATCCACACAGGGTAACAACCACAGGCTAAGGTCTCAGCTCCTCTCCATTTTCAGGTTTTTAGAATATATATAGTTTTTGCAAAAGAACTCCCACAAAAGGGTATATCTTACAGCCTCCCTAGCTCTGGTGTTTCAGTTAGTAAAAATAACTTTACCACATTGTATCTAATATAAAAAACCCAAATGTATATCTTTATTTTGTCTCAACTGCGAATCAGTGCTGCGTGCAAAGTGTTCACAGCAGCAGTCGTGAGTGAAGGAGAAAGATATTACAGTAGGAGGAAAGCTCAGGCCTGTTCAATAGAAAGTCAGTTAGTCGGCCGCAGCAGAAAGCGCTGTAATGGGTCTCGGCTGCTCCCAGTTCTCTTTGTCTCAGCGGCCTCAGAGTTCATCTGATAGCATCTGATCTGATCACTGCACTTACACTGCACATACTCAGGAGTCAGGTAGCAGATTCCACCACAAGGAAAGATGTTTGTGCTTATGGCTAAAGACCTTTTTACAGTTTGTAAACACAATTGTAATGCCCAAGAAATGCTTAAGTAGACCATTTTCCATAATCAATAGAGGAAAGGAGAACAAGGAAAGACAGAAATGAGGTTGCTTCTTGGGCTGACTGGCAATTGACTGTGTTTAAGGAGCAGAATTGAAAGGCAAAGCTCTCGATCTACCGGTCAATCCATGTTCCTACTCTCACCTGCGGTCATGAGCTTTTGGTCACGATGGAAAGAACCAGATACAATACAATACAGGCGGACGAAATACGCTTTTTCCACAGGATGGCTTGGCGCTCCCTCAGTCACAAGGGAAAAAACATATAAGAAGTTACAAAACAAAAGGCACAGTTAAAAAGAAATGACTGTAAGGGTATGACTAAACAGCTAAATATTCTTTTTCCATAGTCACATACAATAAAATCAGCGGTCAGGTGTAGCCCACGTGAGCCGCAGACTAATCTTACTACTACAATTAATACCAGCTTTGTACTACCAGACGTATTACTGTGGTGCTGTAACCGTTAACGAGCATGAAATACCATAAATGCCAAACTTAAAGCTCACTGTATGTATAATCTGAGACATCGAATATGATTTTTGATATGACTTCTCTAAGGGCACTTCCAGTTAATACGGCCAAAAGAAGCTCTCAGTGCTTGTGGTCGGGGCCCGTCAGGAGAACGCTTGTTTTGTCTTTAGAACAGCTTTTACAAGGATCAATACTCTTTTCCACATAAAACTTCTAGCTCACTATGCAATTACCTGCTCGTCCATGATCACCCAAAATGCAGTTTCCCAAACAAAGACAAGAGACGGGTACGGTTAGTCATCCCGTTAATGTTTGCAAAAAAAATTCTATTCTGTATTTTTCGCTCGGTCAGTACAACCACATGTGACAAACACTTCAATTATTTACTGTTCTGGAATAATAAGTTCATGCAATTACATCCGGATTTGGAATTATTCTGAGATAAAACCGCATGCCCCACATAATACAGTGTGTGTTATTGTCATGTCTCCCTTTGCAGGAGTGAGGACGGTGGACCAGGTCATGATCAAAGTGCGGGTTTGATCGTTTCATCTGCAGGTGTGGTTACAGACTCTCACTACATCAAGGAATTCCTCAAAATATTTTGAAGATGGGTGACGCTCCTTGCCTCAGAAGTTTTACCACAGCCATCTTTTCTTGTGTGTGTGTGTGTGTATTTGTACATTGGTATCTGTTAGTAACATAACTTATGTTTCAAGTGTCTCGATGTGGCTCTGTACCCTTTCTGAAAAAAGCATTTGTATGACGTGATTCTGACTGTGGAGAAAGTGCGGCCTTCAGAAATATATATATTTTAAATGGACTGTCACCGTGGAGAAGCTGTTACTTTGCCTGGAAGGTTCCAAAGTATGGCATTAAACTTTTTAACTTCACATTTACTTTACGTTTGCATGCACCTTTAACCCTAAGGACATAGAGGAGGACATTTTAAATCATAGCCCATCCCTGATAACAAAACATGAGTCTCTATGGCATGTGATGATTAACGCTATGATGCAGAATTAAAATGACTAACTTACTCAATGCTAACAACAATGCAATTAGAATTGATTCTGCTTTTTTGATTCACTCTTTCTCTGCACCGTGCCTCACACTGACAGCTTACAGATCTCAGGAGAGAGCCAGACAAAAGAGAGATGGAGGATGGAAATCCGCTGGCCAACTTGACAACTGTAAAGGAGAAATTGCCCACATTGCATTAAGGCTGACACTTTGAATCCGTCTATCGCTGACCTCCTTAGTCTCAACACTGTAGAGCTTCGAACAGCCACGATAATAAAAAGAAAAAGCACATTTGAAAAGATGGCCAACGCGGCTGAGTGAGCACTGGCATGCAAAGTAGAAGTGGCATCTATAGCTAGTGCATCCGTCCTCTGACACTTTCAGTATACTTGTGCGCACAAAACAAAGAAGACAGATTACTGTGGGAAACTCAAAGTGACACACTGCCCTGAGCGCTGGCACACACCACATACCATAGCGCGACCACTTAAGCACAGAAAAATAAGAGCTGCATAAGCTATAAAAGGGAGGGCACATTAGGACTCTGCATAAGGGATAGCTGCACATAAAAGACAGGCTTTCAGTTACAGAGGACACAGGCCTTTAAAGGGAAGAGTACTGTAAACACGAGCACTACACTCAAGGCACTCGCTGAATACAACAAACCTTAGCCTTTATTATTAGATCATCTATGGAATAATCAGATGCCCTTCAGGGCCATGCCTGGTTAAAAGTGCAGGTTCAACTGCATGTGGACTTATTCAAACTTTGAAAGTGGCATCAATTTATTTTAAACTTAGTTATGTGTATGAGTGTAAATTATACCTCGCCATTGATCAACTGATAATAATAGTATATGTTTACTGTGAATGAAAGAACAAATATTAACTCAACAAACAGGAACAAGGCAGGTGCTCAGGACTAAACTTGGACTAAACCCAGGACTCAACCAGGTCTAAACCAGCCTACAGCAGGTCCCTGGGCTGCACTTTGCATAATGATGAGCCTGTGAGAATAACTGTCTGCTACATGAGTGACACAGGTGAATGACAGTGGTAAGAGCTGGCTCAATGGCCCTGCTCGCTAACACACTTGTAGCGTGATTACAGAGAGCGCACCCTCCTGGCGCGACGAGGACGTGATTCACACAAACATCTGCCGGGACGCTCAGCTCAGCGGGACACCAGAGCACAGACAGGAGAGCGGGCGTGGAGAGGGTCGCCTCGGGCCCCTCTCTCAGGTCAGTGCGGAGGCAGAGGAAAAAACAGCTGGCAGCAAATATGACCAGGGCAGCAGCTGACACAATAAAGCTGTTATGTATGATGGAAGCACAACACTATGCTATTGTGTCATCCACGGACAGAAAACAGTCCAAGGATAGAGATGTGGAAATGGCACGCTACTTTAACAAAACAAAACACCAACATTCACATTAATGAATCGTTATCAAATTGATCAGTTCATCCATGGTTAATCAGAAGGTGACGGAATTAACGTTCTGGCTTTTAACCCCCAGTCAGTCCACGAAACTAATGCAAAACACGATGGGAATAAATACATGTGCTTTTAAAATAACTGTCCCATGGTACTACTACATACAAAATAACCTCAGAGGATTACTGACAAAATAAATAAGGCTGGTCTATTTGTAGTATAAGATCCAGGGCAGAGGCCGGAGTTGGAGACAGCAGCAGACATAATACAGTCCTCACTCCAGTCAGACTGAAGCTCTGTCTAATTGGGCCGTGTCTGTTCAATTAGCCAACTAAAGTCGTGTCCTGCCCATGGACACGCAGAGCTACTGTCACATCCTGAGGGCCGCAGAGGTGTCAAGCAGCTTTCACACTCTGCCATTCACCATTATACACAGAATTTAAGCATTTACAGGGAAAGACTATATTAATTAGATTGTGTATCGGCAATAGATACATACTTTCCCTTCCTCTTAAAAAAAAAAAACTTTTTTTTACTGTATTTGCTGGTGAAAATGCATAGGATGACTTAGGACTACACAGCAAATGTTCTATGCCAAAAGTAGGAGCCGGACAGTCTAAGTCATAATAATGAGGATTGTCAAGGTCAAGGTCCTGCGCGTAAGAGCCGTGCTTCAGATAGCACCTCTTCTGAAAATAACACAACATCAAACTTCATCGGACCTATTCAGCCTTATTTTGATGAAATGTTACAAGTAATAAAGCGTCTTAACCCAAGCATTACGCAACATGTGATGTCTGGGGAGCAGATAACAAGTGCAAAAAGCCAAGATGAGGAAGTGCTTCTTTTTTTTCCAACTTCTTGACCTGAATATTCAAACACCCCTGTGGCTCTGGACAAAGAAACAAGCAAGCACTCACACAATAAGTTCACAATAAGAAAAAGGCCAGTGACTTTCCTCCCACACAACACAGGAGGAATAATATATCTCATACTGTAACACTGGAAAAGACCAGTGAATTACAAGCACACAAACTGAAGATCTAAAACTGCTTTTCCATGACATTAGAAAACGGTCTCCAACGCTGGGCCGGGTTTGACGCATTTGTGTACATAAACTATTACTTTTCAGGCTTTTTTCAGATTTCAGATTAATAACACTGCATTTTTATAACAATTACACAACTCAAATGTAAAAAAAAAAAAAAAAAAAATCATAATCTTCATAAATGACAGTAATTTTAGCATTTACAGTTGCATACATCCATTCTGATCACATGGACAAACACTGTAGGTTTAAACATCACGGCAGGTAGCGCCATCCTTTCAAGTAAAGCCATAAAAGGTTGGTGTAAATACAAAGGTCTCATTTGCGCTGTGCAGCCCGAGATTTGCCTCTGGCGCTGAATACTTTTCATGCTCAAGTCTAAACATGCCCTCCCCTTTGCACAGGACGTTTCAACTCCACTCTCCCACTGTACACGAGTTATTCCCTATTCTAATCAACTATAACAGCCTTTTTTCTCCGCTTTCATGATTCACACAGGAAGAGCTTTGTATGGCAAGGAAGTCTTTGAATGAAAAGCCAGACCTGCATGCAGCTGTGAACCTTAAAATCCTAAAGAAATAGACCGAAAGGATAGATGGGGTAGAAACATGCAAAACTAAACGGCACTCACGATTTACTGAAGATATGAAACATGGTCCACGGGAGGCTTTCCGAGCCGGCAGCCCAAGAACAAACCACTTCACTTGGGATGGCATTCCTAACAAACGTCTGCGCAGTGCGTGTGTGTTTTTCCGGACTATTTTGGATGGGCTGGGAACATGGCTGAAGCCTCTGCCCTCCGAGTTACACCACACCGCTCCCAAAGGATGTCTGCTCGCTGTTGCCACTACACAGCCCTCTCCAAGGCAACAAAAAGACCGCACTTGAACTCATAAAGGAGGAGATTTTAAACCGGACATTAAAAGTATGAAAATGCAACTATAACACATCTGAAAGTTTCGCACAAACAACAAAAAATGAAAAACGAGTGCATCCACGAGTGTTTTCTCAGAGTAAGCTAACCTCTCTATTCCTTAGTCATCTCCTGCTATGTTGCTATAATATAGATCCCAAGTTGGCAGCAAGGAAGCCAGCCTTGTGTCTCCTCCCAGTAGCAATGCCGAGATACGGTCCACCCCTTATGTTACACGCTTTGGGAAATACAGGGCTGTGCAGGAAAAGGAAGGAGGGGGGGAAAGAATGGACAAAAGTGTGCATTTGAAAAACTAGTGGCCAGTTAAGGTTCAGGGAGGAGACACACACACTACCAGATGTTTTTACACCAGGGAAGACTGATGTCATCGCCAAGACATGCTGTCAGTAAGTGAACATTTCTATTAGTGGCGTTTGCTTTAGCACTAAAATCAGAACGGCCACTATAAAAATGCAATACTTAAGAATTACCCAACACTAAAGCATCTGATGATCACTGTACTGTCCATTCCTTTATAATGTAAGATAACAAAAGTGCCACAAAAAGAGGTTAATTCATAAACCTCTGCAAAAAACTTCAAAATTTCAAGTTCTGATGTACTTTTCCACAGAGCCCCCAGATAATTTCTTATTTTTACGTGTCAAGTGAAGTTTGTCCTTAGCTTTAAAACTTAATTTTACAACAATCTTTAAAATATCCCTGCTTCTACACCAAATGCACATCCAAACACAGACATAAAGTTATGTTTTGTTTACATGACTGATTGATTTTGATTGATTCTAATGTACAAAAATGATCTCGCCCCATCTTACACCCTTCAAACAGTCATCTCAGTGCAATATGGCAAAAAATAAGTATCACAACCAGATCACAGTTTTGTTTTGTTTGCTTTTTTTTAATTCACAAACACTAATCATCTTTACAAAATAATTACTACTTCTGAATGTTCACGCTTCACGGTGATTGGTTAAATCTACCTGTCACTCACTCAGAGCGTGACGGAGGCTGATTGATGGGAGGAGTTGGTGTCTGTGTGTGTTTGAGCGTAGAGCTGCATTAAACAGAGACAAACTCATATAGCATTTGATCGTTGTCGCTGTATCGCTCAGCCCGCGATGGCATTTTTTAAACAATAAATGCACTGAGTGAAAAAATCCAACTCATTACTTTAGTTGTATAGAGTTCCAGAAACATTTTAAGAATCATTTTGGGAGTCGGGAGGCGTTCTTTCCTCCTGGTGGTATGGATTAAGATTGTCTGCTCTTATCACTTGCACAGTGCTCCACACCTTGTTGTTTCGAGGCAGCCTGGTTAAAGGTTAACTACAAAGCCAAGGCAAAAACCCTACAGACAAAAGACTACAAACTAAACTGGGGATTTCCTCATTCTGCTGCCTGCACTCGTGATACTATCTCACCCCAGTTTTTTTTTTGTTTTTTGTTTTTTTTGTGATTGTTCCCAACATGAATGCAGGTCAGACTAAAGATATGTGATATATGTGATTAATATTGTGGCTTTTCCAAAAACAGGAACGCAGAACGTAATCTCTGGATCTGTCTTATTTATAGAAAATGGATTCGAAACAATGAGCCTCTGTTTTAAGTCTTGAGTCATGTGGCAGTCTGACCTTTACGTTGCACATGTTTGTATGTGTGCAGCTGGGATTACTCACTATTTTCCCACACAAAATGATTAGTCTGAATATGAACTAACGACAAAACTTTACAATAAATACATAAATAAATATATTAAACTACAATATCCTGTATGAAAAGTCAAACTGAGCACCGGGAAAGATGAGGACAAGGTGAACAAAGGAGAGACAGGACGTCTTTTTGTTCAAAACCCTAAAAATAAGAGCTACAGCTAAAGTATTCACACTTTTATAATGTGAGGGGACATAGTAACAGATGTGACCGAGATGAGACCACACAACACAGTGAGAGTCTACAATACAAATGGAACAGCACATTCCACACACCACATTCATACCAAAGGTTACTCCAGTGAGTGTTGTGTTGGGCTCGATAAAGAGTTGGACTTATTCATAGCCACAAAACAAAACTGTATTTACTGTTGTGTAGTTAATGTAGGATGACATTAACTTCAGGAATAATACAACAGTCCAAATATACAACGAAAACAAATGTAAAAGATAAATGTCCATTATCTTTACAAATTGTTGGCAAGTCATAAATGAAAGTTGCCTGGGATCCAGAATACACACTTCTCCATTACTTTATAAAGATGTGAGTCTGGTCACCGGTGAATCTCCCTCTTTTCATATGGGCAAGATTGACAAGTGGATTAACCAAGTAGAGACACACATGGTCCATCTGTATCAAAACAAATATGGCAGATTACGAGGAAAAAAGAAATGGAAAAATATCACAGGGGGCTGTAAAACATTATAGATTTCTGCAGAATCAATGCAAGCGATACACTAAACTCTGTTAATCTGGGGTGAGGCAAATGTCATTTTATTCAAAATGATGGTGACCAATGAGCTCCTTCATTTCACACGCGTCACTGAAAAAAAAATCTGATTGCACAGTGGTGTTTGGGCCTGACTTGAAGTGCAACAGAGAGAGAGGGACCATCTCTGTATAAAAAGTACAGAGGGATCTGATTCTGGACTTGCTAGCAGAAAATGAAAGGAGTTATTTAAAAGGAAATGTCCAATAGTTGAATTCAAAGCTACTAACAAAACCATTTCTAAACATGCACTTGACCAGAAGACCATGGGTGGACAGCAGAATTAAATGATCAATGATCATAGGCCAACTCTGACTGTGTATAAATATATCAGTTTAAAATACCTTTTGCAGAGCACAATGGAAAACAAACTGAAAACAGTCTGTGTGTGCAGCATGGGAGAACTCCTCTCCAGTTAATCGCCAACCTGTTGAGAGGGGTGCCACTTGCCCAAACCAAATGGCCACAAAGGAACGGAGTAAAATAATCACTGCTTACAGCACATTCCAGACAAGCTTCCACAAGCCTCTGTTCAAGTCATTAACAGGTGCTCAGCAAGGACCAAACTGTCAATAGTGAGGCCAGTTTAGCAAGTCAATTGATATTACAATGGTTTATCTCATCGGAGTGAAACGTTTCAACCACAGTACATCCCCTTAACTCTGACGTTAACCAGGTTACATTTATTGTGTAAAATAAACTAAAACACTATACTGTTAGCCGTCAGTACAGTTCCTTTGTACAAATTAGTTGAGGGCAGAAAACCTACCGTACCATCTTACTCAAACTATGGCAATATACCTGACCTGGTAATTACTGCCTTGGACAAGTATTCAGATTTATACTTGCACGTTTAAAGCACCATATGCAAGAGTTTTGTTTAAAATTAAATTCCATAAACATAACCAAACTGTGACCCCAGATAAATGCAGCTCTTACTGGCGACAGTGGTAATGTTGATAAATTCTTAGTTACAAAAACATTGGCCTTGGTGGCCAAGTTGTTTATGTTATAATTTGGTGTTTTGGTTCTCTATTCTCGATGATTATCCAAACAGAAATCTGAAAAGCCTCATGAGACTCATTTGGGTTGTCCATGTCCTGAGAATGACAAAAAAACAAACACACTTGTTTGAGTCTTCTATCTGCAAGTTAAGGCACTGGCAACCCAGATTAAGCTGTGATTGTAAGAAAAAAACAAAACAAAACTGTAAGAGCGCACACTACATAGAGTTCCTTTAAACTGTGTTGAATTCAGATGGATCCCTATTTAGAATCTGATTGTAACATATTGAACTGAAACACTAATGTGTTTTATATTTATATGATGACTAATGGTAGTATTGTTTCTTCCATACACCAGTATCTTCCTCCTGTCCTCCTCTCCCTCGGTGGGCCCTGTGGGTGAGCGGCGTCCCATGGGTGTCCTGGCCCTCGGCTGCCGCCTTCCAGGACATGCTTTGGATCAAATGCCCTGCTCCACTTCATCAGTATTCACTAAATAAATGGAAGCCACACAATGACAATCTATGACACAGTAATTACACAGAGCAGCCACACAAACGATGAAGCCGAAACACTGTTCTGTCTCTTTTGGTGCAGATCAAAATATCAAAAGATTATAAAGCACTTTGTTACATAAGTGAGAGACTGCATGAAATTAAGAATGTGGAAAGAATGAACATCACGTAGCAGATTTAGTCGGATAGAATAGACCCAAACAATCCAGACACATGAAAACAATCTGCTTTTTTTCTTTTAAAAATGTATTTATTTTCATTTATTTAATAAGTAATGAACCATCTGCACAATAGTGACATCCATGTCTCAAAGTAATGGCTAACGGATGCTTTATAAAAGAGACAAAATTGCACATTAAGATTTTGTTTATCGCACCAGATTAAAACTTGACATTATATATTATGTTTAATTAAATTTAAGCAGTGAGAAGAGCCAAATGAGATCCAAATCAGTGACTAGGGATAACACACCAATGCCTTTAAAACTGCTCCAATTCTCCCAATTAAAGCGCCCTGACACTAAAAGCTATGGTGGGACGCACTCCATGGGGCGTAAATTGCACACGGCTGTTTGCACACAGTACATGTGCACATATATGTATACAAGCCCATCGCTCATGCATGTAAGCAGATACAGTGGTCCACGCCTCGGGCTGCAGG
>KN470054.1:160061-212314 GCA_000787095.1 Periophthalmodon schlosseri
GTTTGGGTTGGTTAAGGGTTAGGGTTAGTTTAGGGTTGGGGTTGGTTAAGGGTTAGGGTTGGGGTTAGTGTTTGGGTTGGTTAAGGGTTAGGGTTAGTTTAGGGTTGGGGTTGGTTAAGGGTTAGGGTTGGGTTAGGGTTAAGGGTTTGGGGTTGGTTAGGGTTGGGTTAAAGTTGGGTTAGGGTTGGGGTTGGTTTGGGTTAGTAGCTGCTTAGACTGAATCATTTTTAATGAACTATTTGATCATTATCAGTTATTTCTATCTTGATGTTTTATTATAGCTAATTAAGCTGTGATTATTATAAAGTGTTACTCTTCTCCATTTGCATGTGGGCAGCAAGGTGACATCCTAATTTTTGAGTTAGCCAAAAGGCCTCCAGCAAAACAATGAAGACCTGTTTCACCCACAGGGGAGGCACCACACAAAATGTGAGAGATTCCATTTCAGCTCGTCTGCACTTAACAGATGACAAGAACTAGAGAAGAGACGTGCAGGAAGTGAGTTAGACACACAGAGGGGACAGAAATAGAGGTGAGAGCAGTCGCAACTGACAGCCAGCTCCCGGCCGCGGCACGAGTCGCACAGGCTGAATGAGAGGATCGCACTAAATGAGGAGGAAATGATGGAGAATACGGCACATGATCGACGAGGGAGCGGGGAGTCTAGGGCAGTGCTTCTCAAACTGTGGGGCTGCCTCTGCTGTTATGTGGGGCCCTCTGCAGTTTGAGTACTTCTTGTGTTTAAAAAAAAGATTGTGTTTTTGTCCTCCTTTGGGTTAATCATTATTGAGAACTACCTTTTCTATTGTTTAGTCTCAATTTGGACCAGGTTTAGCCCTAATTAAGAACTGACGTAGTTCAAGTTTAGATCTGGGCTAGGGTTAGTGTTGGGTTATGTTTGGGTTAGGGCTGGGTTAGGGCTGGGTTAGCGTTGGGTTAGCGTTGGGTTAGCGTTGGGTTAGCGTTGGGTTAGCGTTGGGTTAGCGTTGGGTTAGTGTTGGGTTAGCGTTGGGTTAGATTTAGCCCTAATTCAGAAGTGACGTAGTCCAAGTTAAGATCTGGTGACACTCTGAAAGCCAAATAATATCTCGGACGATACTTGGTGTTAAAAGTTTGATTATCTCTGGTCTTGGGCTCAGTAAAGACAGAAACAGAAAACAGGATTTTTGGACTGAACAACAAGCTAAAATACACTATAACATTACTGTATATTATAACTCAATGTAATTACCAATACTTCTAGTTTATAAAAAGCATCTCAACATGTAAATAAAATGTCATCATTACTGTTGCCCTTAAGAGAAACCTTCTTGAAACAGTCTGTCTGCTGATTCTGGATTGTGTACGCCCATAATTGCCATAATATGCCAATCCATGTAAACGCTTTAATTGATTCCCTCTGATAATTAGTAACATAATCCTGTGATAGCCCTAACATAAATATGATTGGTTCTGCTGTCTCCTGTAGCCTTCATTTAGAAAACATCCTCTCCGCCATATTAACACGGCAAGGCTATTACATTAGCAGAGGCTGACATGAGGCAAGTGCGACGTCATAAGTGCAAGCCAAATTCATTGAGCGCTATAATTATTTCACATCACTGTAGCTGGCAGCTAATTAGAAAGAGGCAGAGGGGGAGAAATCAAATTACACGTGCCTCTGCAGGTCATGAAAACTTCAGAAACCATGCAGCTCTGAAACTGGAAGACCACTGATTTTCTATTGATTTACTGGGGAACAAAGGGAACAAATTAGTACATTTTGTGGATCCAAAGCATGTCGAGTCATTTTGATTCTCGAATGTATCTGTAAGAATGGGTTTATGAGATGCAAATGGAAAATATACTATAAAATAACCAAAATAAGAATTGTATTGCCTTTACTTTTCTTTATCATAAAATTGATTTTAAAAGGTCCTATATTACGTAAAATTGTTGTTATCTCATCAAAAACAGACCTGGAGTTGAGTTTGGTTTCATTCACACGTGTTTGAGTAACCCTTTATTATTAGTCTGTCTACATCTCCGAAGCTCAAAATGCTCCTATCCACCTTGTGATGTCATGCAGTGGTAGTGAGTGAGTGGTGGTTGAGACTATTCCAGGGCTGAAATCATCCAAATGATTCTAGTGAAGGTGTGTGGAGTTTAAAAACACAGTGGAGCACTTCTTGTATTGCCACATGACATCACAAGGTGGGACAGAGTGTTTTCAGTTTGACAGAAGAACTCAGTCTAAATAAGCAGGGTTTGTGTGTTAAACATGTTCTTGATGTTAATGTTTTTGATGAGGAAACAACTTTATAACATAGATCAGAAAATAGCGTAATATGTGCCCTTTAATGAATCCATTTTCTATTCAGAATCAACGCCTCTGCTCACACACCTCCTTCCCTAATGCCCACCAGATGAAAACAAGACATACCTTTATCCAATTATTCCCCAAACTGGCAGAGAGGGGGCAGGCTCGGAGCTTAAACACAGTGTAATGCCAGTGAATCAATCCAGCAGAGCAATAAGGAGAAGAAAATAAAATGTGACAGCTAAGATCGTTTTTTCCGCTATTTAGAATCCTAGAAAACAACGTGTCATTTAAAAGGGCAGACAATCTCTGAAGGACAAAACTCTTTTCAGATCAGACCCTGGACTTGTCTTAGTAGTTTAAGTGTTACATCTGGGACAATAAGACGATAAAATACAACTAATCATGTTATTATTTTGACTCAATCAAGCATTAGCAATATTTCTGCCCAAAAGTATTCGTTCTGTTCGTCTTTTTTTAAACTTTTATTTACCCAATCTACATCATGATTTAACCGGCTCTATACTCAGTCTAAAACAGGACTAAAACATTTCTAAATTCATGTAAATGTGGGTAATCCATCTGTACTGTTGAGAACCACTGCAAAAACTATTCCAGAGAAAAACGCTACTGTTGCAGGTCTTACAATAGTAGAAAGTGCATTAACTTGAAGTAAGCACATGGGGGCAATGTGTCAAAACACGCCATCTAGGGGCAGGCGTAGGAGTTGCGTCTTTGGTCCACTATGAAGCTGATGCATTGTAATAAGGCTTTTACGTGACTTTAATGCTGTGTTCTGTCTGTCCCAGAAAGCAAAAAGAAGACCATACTTTAGTCCACCATAGTGATTTATTTTTGAGAGTGTACCATGTAATTTGGGTCCACACATCTTTGTTACATATCCGTTCTTTGGGTGTGTCTAGTATAATGTGTATAATGCTATTTGTATCGACTCATAGTTGTATTATAAGAAAGCTTTAAAAGTTTTCATCTAATGAGATAATACTACTATTATTATCATTATTATTATCATTATTATTATTATTACTATATGTATATTTTTTTAATTATTGTGTATTTATTTTTTTCTTCTTTGTATATGCCCATCAAAAGGGGATCTCAGGGAAAACAAGTGGGAGGTGTGGGGTTTAAAAAGGGGCAAAAATGTAATCAAACTTTAACGTGTATAACTGCAGATGATATCAACATTCGATTAACAAATTTGATCACAAAAAAATAAATAAAAATAATGAGATAATGTAACTATTTGATCAAATAGCTATTTTGCACTGTCCTATATTCTGTTCACTACTGGACCCACAGGCTTCATGACATGCACATGATACTAGATCAATTTGTACTTGTTGATAAAATACATTAAACTGTCTGATTTATTTGATCTGTCTATTGTTAACCATAAGGTTGTCACTTACCACTGCATTTTATTTTTCTTATCTACCACAAGCACTGCAAAAAGGCTGTGAATGAATGATCCAATAATTTGATGCTCATTTGCTACTTGTTTATCTGTTGAATTAAACATGGCAGGTGACAGATGAGCTCAGAATATCTGCGGATGACAAAAGAGCAAGTGGGACAATGTGAACAGTGAGAATGTGTTCAGAGACAGAGGCGGGGGCTTATCTCCATATAGAGATTCTGTCTGCTTGTTCACCTAGTTAACTATTTGCAGAAAAAACAAGCGTGGGTGCTCAATGTAAACCACGGCGAAGATGCCAAACAAAGGCTGTGCTCCGACTCAGTAAATGAGTTTCGTATTGGCACGGATCCATCTGGAGAGCAGCAGCGGCACAGTCAACACGGATCTATAAGTGTTTAAAGCCAAAGTAAGTGCACAGCGGAACTCACAGTACTCACGGTGACTCTGAACGGAGTGGCGGCGGTGGGCGGCGGCTCCATGGCGGGGGGCGGGGCCTTGTCTGACGAGCTGCCAGGCATGCTGCGCCTGCGTCCCGTCCTCTCTGGAGGGGACTCTGGGAAACACAAAGCAATGCACTTTTAAAGCTACATTATGTAACCTATTCAATCTAAATCCCAAGTCTAAAATGGTTTCAGATAATACAAACTGAATAACACCGAGGGACAACCTGAAAACTGTTCTCTATTTTTTTCAGTGTAGTGTCAAATATCATATCAATGCTTTACTTTTGTAACTAAAATTTGTAATTTGATTCCATCGGTGACAACTATATACGAGCACTTTCTTTTATCTTGAATCTTTTTTTATATTTTGTCATGTTTCTTAAAGATATGCATGTTTTCTTGTTTTCATGTGTGTAACAGGTCTGTCACATGAACAGTGAGCCACGTGAAGAGTACAGAAGGTACAGCAGACACAGTCTCGTGTGCAGGATGCAGATCGTGGCATGTCAGTGGAATGTGGGTGATGCTGTGTATGCAGGACACCGCAGATGTGAGATAGCACCTCTGCACCGTGGATGTGCTCACAGGGACTGGAGTAACCCTGAAGAGTGCCTCACAGTGAGGGGATTTATCATAAATCAAAAAACAAATAGTAATAATAATAGAACATGAAACAACAGTGCCTAAAATGTAAAGAAATTGTATCAGTTTGACAGAATAATTTAGGGCCAGCAACATGCGTGAATCTTGGAATAAACAAGGTTACACATAACATCGATACTTTGATTTAAGACTGTTTACGAAGCAGCCCAAATAGAGGCAAACTGCCGCGTTATAAATGAAGCAAATACCCGTGAAACTTAGATTGACAAATCTTTTCTTAAATTATGAGCGACAAATCAACCTAATCAACTTCAAAGTTCTAAAAAGGATGCTTTAAGCTGTTGCCATGACAACAGCACTTTAATCCTGCTAAATTCATTAGATACATTTTGAAGGTAATGAATTTCTCCTCACCAAACATAGATGCTCATTAGACTCGTCTGTTTTTCACACATTGCTTTTGTGTACCTCTGGCTCGCATACAAATAATAAGCACACGTAATGAGTGTGTTTTAGCCTGCTGCTCCTATTGAATGGAAACTTTGCCACTATAAAAAGGAACACTAAAATCATCAAAGGACCGGCTCTAACCAGAAACTACAAAGTGCGAACATTGTGTGCAACATTAGACTGCGGCTTTCAATAAAAAGTCCAAATCTAAACCCAAACAGAAGTAGTTAATCCGAGTGTACTGTGTGGCCTTCTCCGGAGCTGCGACGCTTATGTTCATTCATGAGGCCAGTAACCAGTGTGCAGACCCTTTATTTATAACCACCAACTTGACGGTGAATACATAGGCCTAATAGAGACAGTTTAGTTTAGTTTATTTATAACAAAATGACAAAATATACAGTAAAAACTCTCCTTAGCTTATAAATAAAGCCCATAAAATTCAAACCACAGGAAAACATCAATAACCCTGCAACACAAAGAAAATACATTTCGTTTTTTTATGTGTGTATTGTGGAACGCCTCACCTGTATTTTTACTTGAACACAATAAACATCAAATTGTATTGTATCCGGTGGCCATTTATATTGTTAAAGTTGTGTATTTGTGGTATTGCGCCACAAAAATATAAAAGGTAACAGGGATATAATTCACAAAACCGTGTCCGTGTTGTAAGTTTTCAATCTTTTTCACCCATTCAAATCCCCAACTGTGCCCGCTGTGCTGCCAAACTATCACTTAAGCAGACTCTTGTCCCCATGGCTTCTTATTAATGGTCAGAGAGAGCCCGGAGCATGGACTTAATGCAGGTCAGCAGTGGTCTACGTGCACCTATGGACTAGAAGGGCCTGGTCAATACAGATAAGGCTGCGTGGTGTGGAAAGGAATAAATCAAGTTTTTGCGAACATCAAAAACACTGACCACCCAAAGTCTCCCGCACAATACGAGCGGGCAGCCACGGACATCCACATATTTGTCCATCTATCTGCCCGTCTACTTTCCTTCCTCCCATTAACATTTAGCGTTATAGGTCAGCCTGCATGTTTCCTTATTGTTTCGAAGCCAGACGAGTTCTCTGCGCACAGCATTCTAGCCCACTTTGCTTCAGCTTCCGCTCACAGCTGCCAACGGCCCACAATGAAAGTCAGCAAAACTAAAAACATTCAATTATTGTTGAATATTTTGCACATGAAACTCAAGTGTTGCTGAAAAATGGAGGAAAAGCTTCAAAAGTCCAAAAATGTCCCCCACAAAATGGAAGCTTTGGTTACGTGAGCTTTTCACAATTTTGACATGGCAAAAGTTATCAGAATTTTAGTCCAACAAAACGACTTCAAACCCATTTTTTTCTTAAAGCTACAACAATAAATCAGCATTTATTTTATCTGCAACTGATCATATATAAAAATATACAAGATCAGAATGGACCTCAACAGTCCTGCCCACTGCCAAACCGCTCGTAGTTACAGATGTAAATTTCCCATTCATTTTTCTCATACGCTTTTCTATTAATTTAAATATTAAGAATTTAAAGGCCCAACGTCCATTTAAAACGTAAAATTTGTTGGAATGTTTTAATAACTTACTGATTTATAAGGTTTAAGATTTTCAATAAAATTATAGGTCTTGTGGTCATTAGTTACCACATCGTCGATTAGCCTCCTGCAAGCTTCCAAACTTAAGATTTGTTTAAAATTATGATTTATTTTATTGGAAAATGAATGAGAAAGCCACTCGTGCAGCCTTGAGGTGGCCGGTCCGTGCTGATCTCTACAATATTTCAAACGTGTGCACAAAAGATCGATGAGGAATAAGAAACATGAAAGGCACTAGATATGAACGAAGAAGCTAGTAGTGTCAATCTTCTAATAAATAAATGAACATCTTTTCTAAGACTGAATCCTGTTAATATTACAGTGCATCTCTCCGTCATCTGCAGCCTTATTTGAGAAAAGTGGTCTCAGAAGAGAATAGTAAATAGTGGTGTTATGACAGCAGCCAAACACACACACGCTGCATATAAACTCTCTGTGGAGCATTGAAATGTGGAGCGCAAATGGCAGGCTGTCAGTGTGATGGTTTCTGTCCACCTGCTCTGGTTCCCCTGTCCGACTTTCCCCTCTTTCCATCAGCATCTTTCTAGACAGACTAAATCAAGACAGACCGGACTATGGACCAAAAGCAAACTATAAATTAGGGATGGGACGATAAACAATAATATCATTTATCGTGATAAAAAGGCTTGACAATAATCGTTCGTGGCACTTTTTTTTAATAATCGTGATAATCGCCGACAAAGATAATCGCCATTGTGTCACCAGGATGAGCAGAAAAAAACTACCTCACCCTGATGATCTCCTCTAGGTCACTGTTGTTTGCACTTAAAACAAAGTGCAATATGTCAACAGTTGATTAAATATGGAACCTATTCGTAATATTAAAATTGCTGTCATTCATATCCAGAACATTTTTAAACTGTCAGCAACAATAATTACGTGATATAATCGTTAATCGCAACTATTTTGGCCATGATAATCGTGACACCAAATTGCAATATCGACCCATGCCGACTATAAACTATAGACCAAGACATGAACGGCATTAGAGGAGGGAAAATAGCAAAATATATCACAACTGTTGTTCTGGAGAAATGCAAAACAATGCTGAGAATATTGTAATATAACTATTTAAAAGGTAATTAAAATAGTAAATAAAAGAAACTTGTAACCATGTAATCTTTCGAGGCTATAGTGAAATTCTGCCACTTTGTGTTTAATTATTCAGTTAATTTACAGAGATGTACAGGCACTTTTTGAGCACTTTTGTAATCGGACAAAAATATCTACTGTATATATTAATTTTTGCCAATAAAGCCCACCCTTAAATGGCGCAGTTGATCTGTAAGTGACGTAATCAAACAGATCTGGTCCGGCACATGCTTTTCCCATGAATGGTATATGGTGTATTCTTGTGTACACATACATATGTCAGCAGCGGAGCGGGAGCACATGGCTGGACTCTAGACTTCTACAAAGATGATAGTGGATAAAACAAGTGCTGCTCCGGCCACTCTCCAAAGAGAAACTTTCCAGACAGGGGTCGAAGACGGATGCATTCGGCATGTGTAAAATATATGTGCTTTAAAATTTGCTTCACTTAGAATGTTTTTATCATGGCAGGCCTAAGTATGTTATATTGTTCCTTAAAATATCACAAGAAGCTATATTTTTAAGGCTACTTTATGACCCTGTGCAGCATAAAAATCCCAGTAAACTAATTTCCTAAAGAACCCATAAAACCCATAAAACACGAGCTATAATAAATGAAAAGTACAAAGACATGCAAAGTGTAATTAAGACACCTTCTATACACTAACTCAAATGTTAATATGCCACAAAAACGTCGCGGCCAGTGTGAAAAGTATGGAAGATAAATACTGACCTCAAATTGATGTCGTATTTTCGAGATAGACCTAGTTCTCAGTATTTTTCCCTATACTATACTTTCACTATATAAGTAATTTTGTGTGCAATGCATGCTGGAAGTCCACAGTAATCATGGGAATTATCTCGTAATGACAAAAATTTCATTTGAGAGCATATTTTGGGATTAGGGGAATTAGGCTGCACCTGTTATTGGACTCGTTGATTCTCACCAGAATTACGTCATAGTTAACAGGGATGAAATTGGTGAGACTGGATTTGAAACACAGATCAGAGAGAGCAATCCAAACATGAGTCTCATCGCTTCTTCATTTATTCTTCATTCTACGCTGCCTTTTTCATATCCTGTTTTCGGGTTGTGGGACCTTTTGATGGATGGGTCAACTGTGTGCCCTCTTAAAGACATGTAAAGACGTGTTTTTTTCTGTTCAGTAACATAATGTAGACCGTCACTTTAAGTCTAAAACACCTTCACAGTGTTGAATACTGCTGAACTAACTCTTCATACTGGCACCGCACTGTAGCAAGCAGTAGTTTTTCACTTAAGGTGTTTTGACTTTTGAAAAATGGCTATGCAACATTTCTTTCCGCTTTGACCCAGAGCAGAGCTTCGGGTGGAGATAGGGGGTAGGTGAGAACAGGATTTACACTCAAGCCTCGAACACTGGACAATAGAGGATTATTCAAGCATGAAAGAATCAATCGTAAACTGGTAAGTTCATTAAAAGCCCATAAAAAGTAGTTTTCACTTAACATGTTCCTTGTAAACAATGTTGCCCACAGCCTTAACTACATCACACCGAACTGAACAGAATCTCGAGAACCACGTGCTTTTCTCCACCACCGGAAACTGACTCACGATGAGGGGTCCGCTGTTCCCGTCATGTTATTAATTCTTTTTGTTCCTTTTGGCCTGGTTTCAGCTCTTACATACTCTCCCATACACTGGCTACATCACAAACACTCTGACAAAAAGTTGGTGTGACGCAGTGCTGCAGATGAGAAATCCTTGTAATGACCCATTGAGACTAAGCTAACGCGCGCTCACCAAGTGTCGAGGGTAATGCATTATTGAGTTGTTATCAAGTAGTTCAAACACTGTGGCGCCAGCTGCCAGCACTATCTCTTTTTAAGGCTTGTTAACTTCGATGGGTTGTTGCTCTGAGTCTCTTGTTAGCAGCGCTCAGATCTGGATGCCTTATATTTTCACTTGGAGAGCTGTCATCGTAAGGTTCCTTTTCAATATGACAGAAGGGTAAATAAGGTTAAAACATCTGTGAATTATGTGGTTCAAATTCTGTTCAAGTCATTCAGTCAAAAGAGTAGCTAATGAGTTTTTTCACTATTCTTCTTCAAAAAAATGCAGATACATAATACATTTCAGGGCTGCTCTATACACAAAACACTATGCTCAGAGTCAGCTGAAATATTTCTAACTCTAACAATTTGATTTATACCAAAGGACAGTCATAAGGTAAGGAAGATTATTGTTTGGATGAAGGATGGAACAGGAACTGAAGTATATGCTCCAAAAGTTTCAACATGAATGTCTTTGGAAATAGTGTAACCAAACACAATAGACATGCCTCCTCTGTATCTGCCAGCTGCTGTTGGTGCTGATGTCCTGCAAATATGACAATGAAAATGTAGGTGAGTGCATCCACAAAGAGCTGGGGACGGATCAAAGGCCAGTCACTGTGCACTCTCGCTGTTTGTGAATAATCACTGTATTATACAAGCTATGCACATAGGCTGCACACCATTAAAATAATATGACAAACTCAACTACCAAAAACAAGTTAAATGTTTCAGAGACTTTATAAACACAGGCGCATGTCACAATTTCAAGTGGTTTTTATGTGGCAAGGCTTAAAAAAATAACTAACACTGCAAAAGTCAGATTGGACAGTAGTGTGCAGTCTCTTCCCTTCAGTCTTCCAGAAAGGAAGCAGATCCTTTGTGATGTGGGACTGAACCAAAGTGATAGAACATTTTCCATCAACAGATAATGACACACACACTAAGAAAACACTAACATATGAGCTCAACAGCCTACAGGACGCTCTGTGCAGTGAAGGCCCTGGCCAAGATAGACATACAGGCACAATAAGTTAACACAAAGAGTTCATCTTCATCTGTGATGTAACACGTCAGCAGTCTGCCACGTTCTGTGCTCTATTTGTTTTATGTGCATTGATAATGAATAGTCTGTCTGTCTTAAACTGTAACCAGTGAGCAGGGTCTAGCTGTTTCCAAATAACCTGCATCACAGTGAGAACAAGCAATGAAATGATTTTATCAGCTACAACAAAGTAAATCAAACTCTATAATGCCAATCTCCTCCATGTGGAGGTGGCCTCAACTTCCACTTGTGGCTGTTCTGTGTAACCACAGACATCAGGGCCTATCGCATGTGTCTTTGTACTGCAGCACAGACTGTGTGTGGCTGACAAGTGAAAGATATGAAAAAGAGACTTCAAAGTTGTTCTTTTATCTGCTCAGAAGACCATGTCTCCACATGTTCTATCACGACTGGCACCAGACTTACACTGGGAGTGGGAAGCGCACACCTACAACCAAAAGTTTACATGGCACATACTACACAATCTATAAACATGAGATTCAATGTTTACTTTTCTCAGCAGGTTTTAGCAGTTAAGAAGGCAGCAGATGAGAAATGCTCTCTTAATTCACATGCCATAAGTCAGGCCCAAGGGCAGCTTCTTCTCCACAATTCATGCAGTGCCTGCAGCATTGTCTACAGTTCCCTAATATCATCAAAGCAGTGAAGCACACACAGCGCTCCGGGACACGCACTTACACACAGAGTACTTATCCTGCACAAAGCTAACTAATGGAAGTACTTCTGACTTTATGTTCAAGCTAAATGGCTAAAGTTAGAGGGTCCAGTTTGACACTGAGCTACAGCCATCTACAGAGGCTCAAAGTGGAAAGTTACATCAACTTGTGAATTGTTACACCAACATGTTAGCACCTCTAGGAACCTGCAAGTGTGAGAAGACGCCCAGTCTAAAAATGCAGCTATTCTCACAAAGACACAGAAGACAGAGTACACTCTTGTGAGGGGCCTGTCTCTGTAAGGTTTGTTTTCTTAATTTTTCCCCTTTGAAAACTAAATAACCAGTGACAGATGGGAAACAAAATCAGGACCAAGTCTAAATATGAGTGACAGGAACTAACTAGTTCAAAAGAGAGAAGTCAGGAGAACACTGTCTGTGTGGTGCACAGGCAGCTCAAATGTTAGCTTGGTAAACTTAGTAGCAGCATTGATTACCCCTGTTGGCAGCCGGCCTGGTGCGACTGCGGGACCTGCTGCGCTGACGCTGCAGTCGAGACTTGCCCAGGAATCTGTAGTAGTACGAGGGTCTCCCAGAGCCCTTCCTGGTGACTCCAGCCATGGTCCCAGTCTACAGAACTACAGCCCTGTCCAGTCTAAGTGCTGATCAAGTCCAGAGCCTCTTCTCATCAGGACTGCGGCCTCACAAAGAAGTCCTCCTTCAGTACTGCTGCTGTCCTCATGTGGCGATCAACATGGTGTCCTCTGATACTTTTCTTACTGTGAGAAACAACAATCAAACCTCCAACAACTTGAAAGCTGAGGCTCAAAGTGATGTGTGGCTCCGCCCAGGACACTCCCCCTCAGAGTTTCCCACAGCAGGATCCCACATGCACAAGTCCGGAGTGCTGGAAGTGTGTTTCCTGAATGGCAGGAAAACCGTTCCTGTTTCTGTGAAAGAATGTCTCCCACACACTCATTATCACTGGGCAGGTCTGATCACCATTGTGTCTGCTCAAAGCTACTTTCTTTTGTGGGGCAACAGACAAAAGAGGGAATATGAGGTTTGAAAGGAGGGAGCAGAGGTTTTGGCCACTTACAAAACAGGAACTGGCTTTGACCTGAGCGGAATGGAGTTAACAAGCGGTGTCAGGTTACAGCATGTCTTTGTGGCCTTGTTACCCTCACTAATCTGCTACAGACCTCAGATAAAGGTGTGTCTATGACAGTAAACAAGTACTACACCAGGTCACCACCCTCTGCCACTGCAGCCACATCCACAACACGCTCCATGTTTTACATTCAAACTACTCTCATTAGCTTCACATTGGAAAGGCTGGGAATGACAGGGAGTGACCAATCAGAGACACATGTCTATAGTTTCAAACAGCCAATCAGAGCAGGCTCCTTAGGAAGGGAAGCAGCTGGAAACATGCACACAGAAATGAGTGACATGCACAAAAGCAAACACTCCTCACAACAACTGTGGCTCGGGGACATTTTTGGAGCTATAATAATTTGGGCAGGACACCTCCATCCCAGCCATTACACAAGCTAAATGAACACTATGAAAACAAATGGGTCTTATCACTGACCTGATGAGTGAATAAATGAATGACTAATCATTTGCATGGATTTTGCATGGCTGACGACAAAAATAGACAAGGAAGTAACCAGAGTCTATAGCAGTAAAAGGCACAACTATGGTCAGTTAGAGCCCAGCTAATTAGTTGCTTTCATGTGATGGAGGTTTGAGATAAGTGACAAATGCTCCAACAGGAGAAATGAATAATAGTAAGAAAAAACAAATACATTTAAAATGCAGCCATTTTACAATAACAAACCTTCCACATTTGCCAGTAGCCTTGTTTGTTTGTTCCATATAGAATGCCATTAGGTAAACATCACCCAAAGTGAGTCAGACACAGCATAGCAACCCAAACACACACGTGTTACGCGCACACACACACACACACTCACACACACACACACACACACACACACACACACACACACACGGGTGCAAACAGTGAGTCGACATCTGAGAGCTTCTACTGTGAGGCAGCGTCTCATAAATACACATTAATGAGCCTAATAACGTGCCTGTTGTAAGTAACAGTGGCACGTGTGAAGCCCTTTAAAAGTCTAAGCAGAACACATAATGGGCACAGTGGGAGATGCTGCTACAGTGGAGCCTATAGACATGCAGACCAGTGCAAAGACGGGGCTCCTGTAGAGTTCATCTGCTGAGGCTGGACTCCACATGCTTTTAAAAGACTGAAGCGAAGCGAAGTGAAGCACGTATTTTATTTTACGCCATTAAAAAAAATCTTACTAGCAATCAAAGGTCAGTGGTAATTGTAAAAATGCATCATTATTTTGTAGTTTGTTTTTTTTTGTTTTGTGGTTCAGGATTGATTTGGCATTTTTTGTAAGAAATAATTACCAGCCAAAAAAGTTTGTGCAGGAACACTTCAAAACGTCAATAGAAATATAATTAAGCTCAAGAAAAAAGTTGAAACAATGCTAAATGAGTTTAGCTGAGAGACCCCACATGCCCCGTGAATCTCCAGTGGAGAAGAAAATGGGACTAATTTCTTGAGCCACAAACAAAAAGAGACATATTGATTTATATCAACAGCCTGTGCTATTGTCTTTATACGCTGCTATTGGATCTCACAGAGTGGCCCTGTGGCGGTTATTGCCACAGGGGCAGCTGAGAAACTCATCTGAGAGAATCGTAGGGTCCGGACACTCTGAAATAAATAATATTTAAAAAGAGAAACTAACAGCTAATAAGTAAAAGAATTAAACACATTAAACACATTAAACCTTGCGGGTTGAATGCAATGCAGCACTTTTAAGCATCCGGAAGAGCCAAGACAGAGTGCAAAGTCTAGCATGTTAAAATGCTGACCCCTGGTGGTCAAAATCCATCATTACTACTCCTCAGCAGCAAATATAACTATTACTGACAGTTCATATGAACAGATTACATTATGACAAATATTTAAATAAAGGAGGACAACTCTGATGTATCCAATATTTAAGCTTTAGAATTGCATTTTCCTGTAAAACAAAAATGTGAAAAGCTAGCATGAGTCACAGCGCTAACAGTCACTATAATATCTGTCACTAGACACAAGTTGTGATATATATTTTTATTAATGCTTGTTTTTGGAGTAGAAATAGCATATAGTAACATTTATAATTATCGATGGATCTTGACATCCCTAGGAAAAACATTTTAATCACAACCAAAGAGTCCAAAGAGTCCACAGAATGATCAAAGCTGGTTGAAAATGCCTGGAGAAATAGCCGGAGAGCTACATATGAGCAATTATCTTAAACAGAATTCAGTGGGATTAGATGAGCCCTGGTTTATGATGTTTTGTGCAGCACTTTGGAAGCGTTCAGTTTATAAAAATGTGCTATATAAATAAAGTGGATTGGAAAAGGTAAAAAACACAAATAAATAACCAGGCCAGTCTTATCAGTAAACAAGACCAGAGTATATAAACCTATCTTTATTTATAGCTTTGTCTTGGACCCTGAAACCACTATAGAGCAAACTATCAGAGATGGAAAGCATCAAGTCATTTTACTTGCACTCAAGGTTGCATTTAGAGGTTCGTGAGTCCAAACAAGGTAATTACAGCAGCTGAGGACGATAAATGTGGAAGATAATAATTACACAGGCTACCTACAAAATGTTTTTCAGTAACAAATCAGTATCTGCAGTAGCACTCATTTAAGTCACATTAACCACGGCATATTGAGATATCCATTTAATAGGGGTGTGACTTTGCAAATACATGGTCCACTGTAAGTCAGTAAACACAAAGTAGAGGCGTACAGCTTGAAGCTCCCTGTGCTGCTGCTATAGTGACCGCGTGGTATCTCCCTCTCATGCTCGCCTTTCTTCTCTTGTATTCAGGCCTCCCACTCCCTGTTGGCCCCAGACTAAAGGCCACACTGCAGAATGTCCTGTCCAAAGGCGAACTCATTACACAAGACTGAGCCGCTGAGCGCGAACAGAGGAGATCTGTGAGACACTGATGGACACAAACCCACAGCCAACACAGGGCAGATCAGAAGAACCAAGAGCACAAATAAGAGGAGGGGGAGAGAGAGAGAGAGAAAGAGAGGGGAGGGGGGGCTACTAATGAAGGGATGGGAACATAAAAAGGCTTTGGAGCTGTTTCCAAACATGACAAACAGACATTGACTTGAACTTCAGAGCGTCACAAGGGCCACCACAGACTGACCATGGATTTACAATGCAGTACAGTATGTAAGAGAAGCTCTGAAGCACTCAGCGAGGAGACCCGCGAATGAGTAAGCACATTTTTGTTGACTACAGCTTGTCAATACAAACACACAGCGTGTGAATCTAAACTCAGGCCTCTGGGAGGGAAAAGATTTTCAACAGCAAAACCTTGTAAAAAGTTCAACTGATCAGTGTTAGTTTCAGCTTGGGAACATTTCATCAAATCAGATCTACAAGAAGCAAGGTATCATCTTTTATGTCTCCAATTCCATCACTTTTATTTTCACTGTAAATAAATTCTATTTGCTTTTGACCATACACTGTCCATGGATCTATAATAAGAACTGCATAAGACAGTCCCCCGTCTGTCCCCGTGCGAGATCGACTAGTGGCCGCTCCGTAGGTACTGCAGCTCCCAGGAGCTCCAGCCCAGAAAGAATTCTCCCATAGAGCACAATACACATTTTTGGAAATCAAACTGCTGGTGTTCTGCTGACAGGGCATCGACAGCTTTCACAAAGGTTGGATTTTGTAAGATTTAGTCTAGTCCCGCTCTGAGCCCACGCTAGCTTCACTCTAGCAGCTATCACTCTGATTGGTCAGAACTGCACGTTTCTGACATCATACGCTGGGTGACACTAAGCCAGTTTTCAGGAAGTAATGGAGAAGAAAAAATCTGTCGCATCAATGAGCACAGGTCATTGAAAACAACACATCGCCATCTTTGGTTCATCTCCCAGATCTTATTATACTTCCATGGGTCTGTCAGGAGCTAGGCCCTTGAACAGGTGTGTCACTGTATCTGGAAGATTAGGAAACTGTCCATGTTTGAAGTTGAGAGAATGAACTAAAATAAACTTTCTGGATGCAGACTGTGTTGACATACACATTTCTACTTTTCTGACTGTTTGTCCCAAGCTAAAATCAACAAGCTTCTTATTACTTGTACTTATCATAGTCCACCCAAGTCTGGGTCAAAAAGGATACAGAATTCACCATGGTTTTCACAAAGTTAGCGTGTTGTTCTGCTAAATGCATTCTCTTTTATAAGAGTGTTTATCTATTGCTGATCAGAGGATCAGAGCAAGTCTTAAACAGTCCTTTACAGTATAAACTATAGTAGCACAATAATGTCTGTTCTCTTTTCATTAATTGGAGGTGAAAGATGACTTTACATAAGCTGTGGAAATGTTACAGACAAACTGAAGTGAAATACATTTTTAAAGAGTTTCTGTTCAGACGACTTGGACAGGGAAAGCTGTAAAAGTGTAGAGGATGGAAAGAGCCAAGTGGCCAGTTTTATAGGTAACAAAACATGTCATTACACAAGTGAGACTGTAGCGCCTCAATTACCCTCCTGCTCATTCCAAAGAGTTTTATTGCAGCTTTTTAAAAGACTCAAACTAAAAGTACTATAAGAAGCACGATATCTCATTTTCTACACTATACTATTTTGTTATGTTATATGCATTTCATTTGCTCTGTTTAGCCTTTATTGTTGAACTGTGCATATTTATTTGGGGAAATGGTTAGAATTTGAACATTTCCAAATACTGAGGCTAATTTTGTAGAGGTTATTTTGTCTCAGATTCACACAAATTAAAATGTCTGGAGTAGAGCTGCACAATATGAGAAAAGACACGGTATTAAATAACTATGTTTTGTACTGTGGTAATGATATTATTGCAAATTATAATATACTTTTTGTCACAGTAAATTCAGTTAATTTAAAACAAAAAATACACAAGCCTTTATTAACTAGTCAAACTGGGTCAAAATAAAAACTTAACAAAGACAGAACCAAGACCCACCCAAGTCTAATATTGGACTTAATAAGAAAAATCAGGGAAAAAAATCTGCCTTTTTGTCCATTTTACACTCCAAAAACAGTACAGTTTATTTATTTTCTTGCACTATCGATTACTGCAGCAGCCAATATTGCGATATGGATATTTTCATGATATACTGTGCAGCCCTTGTCTGGACGGTCAATGAAATTCAGAAAGACTCATGTTGTTTAGGATGGAATGTAAAGAATTTGTCCAGTGCCCACGGTGGTGTCTACTGCCCTCTTACTCACACTAACTCTATTGTTGATGAACAATAGCCAGAATATGTAAATGGATGTGAATCATATATTGTCAATAGAGGAAAAACATGAGGTAGTTGGGGAGTTGAAGAGATATGGGGCCTCTCTTCACGTTGCCTTTCATTTCAACCACTACTCTGGAATAACTTCATGCACATCGCTTCTCAACCCAACGAACAAAGTGATGAAACAAATGATGAAAAAAACTACTTGTCTAAAAAAGTTCAGCTCATTTTATATTATCTCCGTGTTGTAAATGAATGTGCGTCACCCATTGACTGTATAAAGAAGTGGACTAAGTGAGTGCGACGTCAGACTCCATATTTGAAATTCCGACCGCGAGTATCATAGCAACCGAAGAGCCAATCTGGAGCGAAGCTGTTGAAGGTAACGCCCCTTCCCGCCCGCACCGCTGATTTAGCAGGGGGGCGGGCGCTTAGCAACGCTGTCAATCAAACCTGTTGCTAACGCTAGCGGGAATGACCTCGGGGAAAGAAGGCAGCTGATTTGTCTCTGAATAATGTTCATATTTTGATTTACGGACACAATAGCGGAATAAAAATACCTGGATCATGTAAGAGCGGGTTAAACCGAACTTTTAGGACTAAGTCGATGGAGCCGGAAGCGCAGCCCATGATCACGTCCCATCTGAAACACGGCGGCTAACAGGTTAGCTATGTGCATTTATATATACAGCCTGTGGTGTCACCCCAAGCCACAGTAATAGAAATAGGGTAGGAAATCAGTTGTGCAAAAGTATAAAAAAGTCTCATTAGTCTGCACTGACCTTGGAGGCAAAGTAAGCAGCTTGCTCACCTCACACCAGTCATAATTCTAACTACCCCGTAGAATTAATATCTGTTATTTTCTTCTTTTAAAAACTAGCTTTCAGAATTGTGTTCACTGCCATTTTGATTCACATAATCAAATTTTCAATGTCATAGTGCTTTTCCCTACGCAGGGGGCAGGACACCAGTGGAGTGCCAAAATCTGGGACAGCGCAGACGAAAAGGAGGTTTATAATGGAAACGTTCTTGAGTCCATATTTGAATGTCTTCAAAGGGTCACATGACGAAAGGTGTGGGGGGGGGGGATGTCACAGGAAGTCACGAATGTAGGACATTAATTTCCCTCCTCTTTCCTGTTTTCTATTTAGTCTCTGCATGTCAGCCACCGAGTTACCACAATACACACGTAAACGTATTCTTTTAATGCGTAGTAGGAAGTGGAGCATGTGCCTTTTTTGTTGATTCCGACGACAAATGTGGAACATCTCCTGATCATTCTGCCGGTTTCCATGGAAACACTGAAGACTGGTATGCATTGTAAGAGAAAATATTTGTGGGTTTGATAAGGGACAAATCCTGGGCTAAAAAGGTTATATTTCCGATGAAAAGTCAATGATACAGTAAGGTCTCTTTACAAAAAATATCCTCTATTCTTCAGATTTTATTGAACTGGATGCTTTGGATTTTTTCAGTTCTATTTGAGACAGTAAAACAGGAAAACAAAGAAAGTAATGTTTAACTGACTAATTTCTCACACAAAGCAGCAGTTTTGTTTGTCAGTCTGTTAACATGGCAACTCAGAAGTGTTATGGGTCACAAAAGAAGTAATGTTGTGTATGGATAACAAAAAATATATCTTACAGTTACAGATACAGACACTTAGGGTATTACGTAATAAAGCAAAAAAGCAGTCTTAAATACCACTGTGAGGGATTTTGTTTGTGGCTCATTGAAAAAAGCATTTACCCCAGAACTAATTGGACGATCTCTGACGGCTCAAGTCCAATTATGGGCTGCGTATGTGTGAGTTGTGGTTTGCACAGTGTACTGCCCCAAGTGCTCCTAGTTTTGCCCGTGCGTGACTCATCTAACAAGGCCATACAAATATAAACACGCTGCCTGTGTAGCACCACTTTCCCCCTTTTGCAGGAAGGCCTCAGAGTTCAGACAAAGAGCAGAAAATAAACATTCAAAGTTATGACTATTGTCCCAATCACTTTACCTCCCACAATATTCACCCAGTTGTGCAATAATACTAGCACTTCAAGTATTTTCATTGACATTTCTATGAAAAGGGGAACTCTATCTGCTTGTATCTATGAAGATGTAATTGATTTGCCTAGAATGTTCCACACTATGGCATTATCTCCCAGGATAACATCAGTTGATGCCACCAGACCAAGTTACGGGTCATATCTGAGAGAGGCAGCCCCACTCACAGTAAGAATGTATTTTTTTCGAGATATTCTTGAGCAAGTTTAAGGTTGTACTGTGGAATATTCCAGGCAAACATTAACATCTTAATGGAGAAAAGCTCTGCACCAGAAAAGTTACACAATGTACCTTTAACCTATAATAATATTAGATTATTTCCACCTTTCAAATCCACAAGCAGAACACTTACCCCACAGCGTTATGCTAATAAGATCACCTATCAACCGAATACTTGCTGTGAGACCTTTAGTTTTTTATATTACTGACAGAATAATAGCAAGTGAATATTGTAAACGGAACTTTGACTACAATAGATTTACATTTTTTTCGTATTTATTTCAAGGTATTTTTACTTTCACCACCGGCACTTATCGCTCCCCAGACCAGCATTCACCGTTATCTTCTAGCTTTAAGTTTGATGACCATAAATGTATGAAGAATGTAGGGGCAGCTGCTGTACATCTGCAGGAAACCTGGTGGCACCGCGCGGTGTTCTTTGTCAAAATCGGAGCCTACAAGAGCAGTAGCGAGCATAGCAGGAAATACATTGCTGTGCTGGTAGCTTTGAAGGAGGCTGCTTGTCAAAAAGCACAGTATAAAAGACCAAAAGTGAAGGGCCACATCTGCTCCTGGGGGCCACTGAATTCACATATACATAACAGATGGAGTCCAGCTGCATTTATAATGAGAGGGAATGCACAACTCACTGCAGTATTTTTCATAAAGGTACTTTGTATATTGCAAATACCAGTCGGGATTTCCTTTGGGATCAATACGTTATATGTGCTGCACAATCTCGATGAAACAAGCAAAATGTGAGTAACCTATCTTGAAAATGTGAAAATAAAAATCCGTTTCTATGGACTAAACAAACCAAGCTAATTCTTGATATAGTGTCTGTAAGATTCTGACCTTTCTGATCTGTTAATTAAAGAACGATAACTAAGGGCATTTTGTTACATTTGTTCTGTGAAGCCTTACATAATATTTCTGTTGGTTCATCAACAAATGGCCACAGTTGGTTTTGTAAAGAACAGCAGAGTATGTGAATATTTGCCCATGCTTCAGTTCCTCGAAACAAAAAATGGCCTAATTGATTATGATCATACTGAGCTATAACGGTCATCCGAGGCACAAAGGCGTGTGTCGGCCACTCTGTCCAAACACACGCTGAGTTCCAAAATGATATGCGCAAACAAATATTTTCTATTTTCCAGCACTTTCATGGACATTTTAATGGCAAATACAGTGAATGCAGTAAGTTTAAAAGGTGTGGGGTGTATATTATGGCGTATTTCATTTTAAGCCCAGATTTCCTTAAACACTGTTAATACAAAACACTTTTTGGCTGGAAACATACGCGGTGAGTTTGGATTTCATAAGCAGAAACGGCAAAACAAGTACATTCAGGAATAGCGATTGTAATCTCCAGGTGCTGTATCAATACTGTTCTGGTTTGGTTCAACATTTCACAATGGCACCACTGGCCGTCTTTCACTCAAAAGGTCACACTTAATTAAACGCAGCTCACTCCGGATTCAGCCTTCTGCATAGCTGCTAGAAAAAGCACAGTAACATGCACAGGGAGTCACTGGCAGAGAACATGCCAGTGGTCGTGTGCATCACAGAGCAGATAAAGGAGTAAAGCAGCACTAGGCTTATCTACATGCACTTCTGGGGAATACACACAAGTACCACAGGGATGCTATTATCTCCTCAGTCAGTGTGGTTTATCACTAAACTCTATCGCTCTCTTATCACTGTTTGTGAGCTGAGCCCACTTTCACTGGCTGACAACAGTCACAGTTACAGTGACGTTAGAGAATGGGATCATATGGCAATAACTTTTTAAAGTCTATTTACCTGCTTAACACAGGACACTAAAATGAGCTCATTGAGCGAATGTGTGTGTGTTACACAAAGGATGACAGGTGCTCTTCACACACACTGATGGATGAGGTTTGATATTAAGCTTGGATGATACAGCCAAATGGTAATAAGAATAGCCATAAACAAAAAACGCACTTAATCGTAAGATTTCACATATTAATCAATAACAACCAATGTGTCAATGTAATTGTTTCCTATTAAGAGCAAATAAATATGGCTTCTTATATCAAGATTCCTGAACACAGACAAGACAGACTTTTTTAAATAAAGTCTGTGTGTGTAACATAAATGAATATCATATATCCTCAAGTCAGAACAGTGTATTATTACTGCCACTGCAGTTCCTAGCCACAATAATTACAATCTGTGATTGATTTGATTAAAATTCACCTGTGGTTATTGATTGTCACATGTGTAATAATGCAGCTCCAGTTGCACAAACTGTGATGCATTGTCTGATGTCATCTTTCTGTTAGAGCGAGCTTTAGTTTGTCTGTTTTATAATAGACCACTGACCACACTTCACTCTTCACTCTTCACTCTTCATGCATTGCTTTATAAGTTTCTTTGGACTAATCGCTTCTGACCACAGTCACCTGAAGATGCTCTAACCTGAAACTAAAGGTCCTTATGGCACGTCTCAACATATTGCACAGAACTTTAAAGTCTCCAAGATACAAATACAGCCTATGCCATGACATAAGCAGTAGAGATTAGTGGTAACTGTAAATCCACTTGTAATTCTAAGTACTTACATCAAAATACAAAATAATCTGACTGGTCCATCTGTAATCTGTAACAAGTCTACTTCACTGATTTCACTTTCTTTTTCTCATAGGAAATCTCAATAGTATCTTTTTGGAGTTGTAACTGGAATAATATAGGAATTCCAATCCAGCAGTCCATAATTCCCGCTCGGTATTCCCAGTAATCCCTCGTCTCCGGCTGTTGTGAGCTGACTTCCTTCCCCACAGCTGCTGGGCGGCTCTAATAATAGGACAACAATGCCCGCCCAAGCCTGGACACACAGTTATGGACAAGTAGTAAAAAGGGAATCTCATTAGACACACACACACATTTCTTCAAAACTAAAGCTCCTATCTTCAAATCACTTTCTCTTAATTCATGCCACTTCAATAGAGCAACTTGCAGACGGAGTTGTTGCATGTTAGGTGGTTGCAAGTAAACACATGTTGGTGAAAGAATGATGAGGAGGTTGAACTCTCAAATAAGCTGCTATCTGTGGTAAAGACAGACGTAGACTGCACTGTAATCATAGCAGAGCTGATAAATGAAGACTACATAGTGCTAAAGTAGCTAATAACTACCTTGTGCCTATACTACACACCAACAGACAGTGAGGAGCTTATGTGTAAGAATGTAATATTTGTGTTGCAAATCAGCTAAGACCGTTAAATTCTCTTTGACAATGCCATGAGAAATGGGAAATGCACATACATTTTTTTTCTTATTTTCTAAACACCTCATGCTACCTTTACTTACCCACTTACCTTTCATGTGTTGCAGTGGAAGCGCATATGCCTCTTGCCCCCATTTTAACATTACGCCATTCCAGTACAAAAGCATTCCAATAGAGAATCACACACAGTTTTTCATTAAAGGGCTGTAAGAACAATGCTTGCTTACCTCAGACTAGGTGCCACTGCAGGGCAAAAGTAAAAGTAGGATCATTCTGAGAAGCATCAAGTGGTAAATCCCCAAACTTGGCTCACAGCGCTGCCTTGCTCTCTATATCCGTCTGCCTAGGACTCATTCAAGGTAGTGGACAGGGGCAAGTATGCATGTGGCACTGTCCTGTGGCATCCAGCTGGGTGAGCAAGCCCCCACACTCAGGCACGCACAAGCAAATAGAGAACTTTCTTTGTGTTGGGTTGCTTTCTTCTACTTCCTTTACTTCCTTGCTCCATGACTTCAAACGTCTGAAAAACTCTCCGTTCTTCTTCTCTCACATGAGCAGGCTAATGAAAAAAGGGAAGCACAGGGAATGCCTCAGCACTCAGAGATTTGGAAGAGCAGGAGGAGGAGGAGGAGGTGGAGGAGGACAGGGGGCGGGGCTTCGGTAAAGAGAGAGCTAAATTCCTATACTACGGCCATCCAATCAGGAGCTTTGTTGCGGTTCACCAAAAACCGCGGGGCCAGACCAGGCCTCTCGCTACCACACTCCAGCTTTAAGGCATTAGTCGGAGTTTGTCTTGTACAGCGCTTAAGGTTAGTCTGCGAAGGCAATGTGAAGAACAATAAAATTAGTTAAAAGATCAATGTGGCTTTTTTGGGAGACAATAAACGGTGGAATGTCACAAAAATGTACAAATAAGTTCAGCAGATTCCAATGGTATAGAGTACAATGCGGCAGTAATAACAGCAGTAGCCCTAGTAAGTAGTAACAGTAAGAAATAATAACTTTTTTTTTTTTTTTTCAAATAACTTTAACTTCTTTAAACAAAATACATCCTGTCCATTCTAAAATGTTCATCATAATCTGGCTCACGCTAGATTGATACACTTTGAATTGAATCAATCTGGGATGGCTCTCGCTGAAAAAGATCGGAAAAAGCAAAATGCCATGACGGTTATTTGAATCTGATTGGTCAAAGTGTCACAACAGTGGAACCAAAAAATCTAACTTTTGTTACATCCAGTTGAGAGAAAAGCACAGACATCTTCCCTGTCCACAAATGCACATAGCGCTTACCTTCTCCACGTTTTTCACAGACAAAATAGTCTGTATTGACGCTAACATAGGCTGAAGTGTGTCTGTCTGCGTCGCCATGTTTGTTTTGGTTCGTTGGGCGCTTGGCCTTTGGTTTCCACACAAACCTCAATGCTGCTCTGTGATTGGTCCGCCCGCCCGATTAACCTGACAGTAGAAGGATTCTCGTGAGTTTGTGAATTATCATGAGAAGTCATCTTGCTGTGCAACGTTATGTTGATCATTCGTAGACGCGAAACAGATGGACAGTAACAAAAACATTGGCAATAGCAAGTAGTAACGGTGCGGAGTAAACAATAACTTCAGTCTTTTTTTCAAATAACTTATTGCAGATATTGCAGAGCAACTTCTGTAAACAAAATAGATTCTGTCCATCCTAAAATGTGTTATAAAATCTGTGTTGATCAAGTGTAGACCCAAAACAGATGTCTAAATATCAATAAGCCTGCTGATAAGTCTCTAGTGAAACTATTTGTATCCCCGGCCACATTCCTCCTCCTTTTAAGAAGAACAATGGCCCTCTCATGTTACGCTGTCCTTGAGTAGAGATTTGTCAACTCCAGCCTGAGCCATGAATGGTGGGAGCAGCACTCGCTCCTCACCAGGTAACTGACCGTGAGCTCACTGCCATTTTTCTCCTGGTCTTTCACTGCATGTACTGTAGCTGATGCCTCGGATTGGAGATTATGTCATACGTACATGCCCGTAGTATGCCGCTGTAGTTATGTAAGACTGACTGCATAAATCTTGTGATATTGCTGTTGTCTTATACTGTATTATAAGATCCTCCATTCAACTCACAGTGCTGTTGTTGTGTGATGGAACAACTACAGTATGTTAACGTTTACAGATCATACAATACTCTGCAAAAGTTGCTATGAGTTCAGAAAAGCAATAAAAATACAAATTGATGTATTCAAAATATAAAATGCTAAAAAAAAAAAGATGCTTGGATTTATAATACAATGACAAAATGAATACAGTGGCTGGATATAGATGCACATGTGATACTGTCATAGTTAAAAGGATGTGTTACAATCTATATCAATCATCCTGGTAAAGGTATGATTTTCAGATTTTTGATATAACCACAAAACGTGCTTGTGTTCTGTGTTTATTTTTTTATGTGAGTGAAGGCAAACGTCTCAAACAATACACAATCCTTTAAACACTCCTGGATCCAGAGTTTTCTTGAGTTATTTTGCACAAAAGGTAAAAGTTATATTTAGCGAGTTTTGTAATTTTGTCTGCAATGTCTAAGGTAACATTCCATTACAAAGTCTCTCTGACAGGCCTGAGTGATCACTATGGCATGTGCTGGAGTTTCACACCACGTTCACTCTAAAAACACACCTCTCCTTTCATGTTTGTGCCCTGGTGTTAGTAAATCTTCACCCTGTCACTGTGTTTGTTCCCTTGTGTAACTCCGTGTGCTCAGTCCTGGAAGTGTCAAAATACCAGCCAATTATATCTTATTGTATCGGCTCAGGTCTTCTGATAATCACTCCATCTGCTGTGTAATCTTGTAGTGGGACAGATCAGAGATAGTCTTAGTGTTAGGGGAATGGATGCATAAGCAAAATGACTCCAGAAAACGCTGAGGCCAGGGGAAAATTTACACTTAAAACAAAACCGTCTGCATCTCTCTCACTGTGTTTGAATGTAAAGTGGAGACCTGGAAAATGCATTAAAAGTAATGTGTACAGTATATTAGAGGCAGACGAAATGTCAGCAGAGGCCATTTTAGACACAAAGGAACTTGTGTGTGGCACGTGGGGTCAGGCCTCTGCTATACAAACCATGCCATAAATGCTTTTTGTGGTTGGATTTAACCTCCAAAGACCATATATGATGTAGCGTAGGTTAGTTTTAAGAGATTCTAAACCATTTCCAGAAACAAACAGAACTAAAAAATAGATTGTTTGTGATAAATTCTGACATTTGCATAAGGGTTTGAGTCCAAGTGGTCTATTTATTGCAGAGAATATCTTATATGTGGTCTAAGGTTCTGAATGCATTGTTTATTTAGAGCTATTTTCAGCTAACTGTACTTTTATATTTGTCAGTGCAAGCTGCTGCCCACATTCTTGTATCACTTCAGCCTCCATACCATGTTTGATTTTGGGTGTTTTGTCCAACCTGGTTTTGCTTCCTTTCCAACTCCAAGTCTTCAGTGCAGAATTTAAAGGTGCACTGCGTAACCCTTCTAATGAACTGCTCAACTGCTCGACTTCATGGAAATGCTACTGCTTTTTCTGCAATGTTCCGCACTATAGCATTCAACTTTTTCCACCTCCAAGGAGATAAGTAGGTGGCTTCACTAGGCTTAGTTACAGCTCAGAGCTGTGAAGAGGTGACACGCTCACGGTAAAAGTGCATATTTTTTCAAGATCTTTTTGTGAAACAAAAACACTGTCAGTATTACAATAATCACAAAATCTACTCAAAGTCAGACACATGTCTCACCGTGTCCCCTGTCTCTCTCGGCTGTGTGGGCTGAGCGCATTAGCATATGATTTACAAAGACATTGGAAGCACATTCTTAACAAATGTGTAGTGAGCTGCGAGCATGAAACAAGATCAGTGGCTCTGGTTGTGGCTGAGACATAAACACATAAGGAAGAGATAGAAAGTAGAGCAACACATAAGCACATACTCATATACAGTCCTTGTTTATGGGCTCCTTATTATAAGTCTGTGCAGTGGCTGTAGTGTGCACTGCTGACTGACAGGCCCACATCACACAGGCTTTCTCAAACTGGGCCAGATGGACAAGTGCCACTGTTATGGCTGGACACTGGTCAACTTTCTGAAGCTATTGCTGAGGTCTTTACTTACGGAGTTATTTATATCCAGCGTTAGATGCGATGTGAGACTGGCTGAACTGTAATCAACTCAAGATTACAGCAGCAAATTCATTAAAATAATCTCAACTTTATCAGTGGCAAATTAATTTAGCTATATGTCAAAAGTCTATTCAAATCCAGCCTGAAGTGACACACAATACTTTGCTTTGTGCCAGTCCCAGACCTGGAAAATTAAACAAAAAGGGCATCCATTGTTAAACTGACATCAAATTTACTACAGGCAAATTACTTTATACTCTAAAGATACTCTTGTTGAGATAGAAGAAACATTGTGCAGAGCTGCAACTTGTATCTACTCAAAAACACATCAAGTCAAAAGGGCCTTTACACTGTCTCAAAGTCAAAGTGTTGTGCATAATAATATATTCACATCCAGTCACAGTCTACAGCTGAAGCCAAACCAACCAAGCCAACCAAACTCTGCCAAAATCCTCCTCCTCCTCTGTCACGCTAAAGGCATAACTCCCAAGTAAATGTGTAGTACACATTCACAATACACAGGTATCATTAAGGTAGTGGTATAAAAAAAATCAAATGGTGTCCAGCTCTACGCAGATTAGAGTTGTAGTCGACGAAGGAAATTCTTGGTCAACTAAAGACATGTCCAGCCGATCGATTAGCCAGTCTCAAAACTATTTGAAATTTAAATATGATCTGACCATTTTTTTTTTTTTCAAATTTATTTATATAGCACATTTAAAACTACTTCAGATGGCCAAAGTCCTTCACATAAATGTCTAGCTAGTATTAAATGCCAGGGAGAAGAGGTGAGTTTTCAGTCTAATCTTAAACTGCGTTAAAGACTGAAAGGATCTGATAGGCAGAGGGCGCTATTCCATTGTCTGGACGCTGCCACAGAAAAGGCTCTGTCACCTCTGGTCTTGAGGAGCTGGTCAGCTGACCTCAGGGTCTGGGTGGAGTATAGGGCTGCAGTAACTCCCTCAGATAAAGTGGACCCATTGAGTGACACATTTAAACACAATCAATAACATTTTGAATTGCACTGATATGAAACAGGAGCCAGTGCAGGCGTCACAGCACAGGCCTGATGTGGTCTCGTTTTAGTTTTTGTCAGCAGATGAGCTGCATCGTTCTGGACATTCTGTAAGCGCTGCAGCGAGCCCTGATCCAGCCCCACATACAAAGAATTACTATAATCCACACACAACATTACAAATGTGTGGATTGCTTTTTCAATATCCGCCTGTGGAAGGTAGGGCTTTACTTTAGCAAGGAGCCTCAACTGAAAGAAGCTGGACTTTATGACAGAGCTAATGTGCTTGTCCAGTTTGAACCTCAAGATTCCTCACTGCAGAGTGACAATAAGAGAACCAATCACACTGTCAGGCCCAAGCAGTGGGTTAGTTTGGCCAAACATCACAGACTCAGTTTTATTTTTATTTAAGTTCAGGAAGTTTGTGCTCAGCCAAGTCTGCACATCCCTGAGACAGTCCTGCAAAGCTTTGATTGTGGTCTGGATGCCATTGGCGTCACTGGCAGATATATTTGAATGTCATCTGCAAAACAATGAAACTGCACTCACAAGACTACAACTGCACTATTTACATGCATAGAAATACTAGGAAACAGTGTATTTGTAGGTAAACTCATGATTCGCTCCTAAATCTTCAGTTAATCATTCCATGCCTTCTCCTTTCTGCTGCTGCCCCATATAAATCCTTATGATCTAAATAAAATACAAATACTACGACTAATACAAGATTTGGTCGACTAAAACAGCACCAACCGATGAATCGACTAACAGACTAAAGGCCCACAGCTCCACAGCTCCACAGCTCCACAGCTCTACACATGACACAGGGCAAAATAATCAGTAAAATTAAAACGTTCAAACCACAGCCCTGAAACACAGTGGCCTTTTCATCTTAATACAGTTGGATTATTATTCAACTGCAGCCAAAAATATTCACAACACTTCCAAATAAAAGTAGATAAGAAAAACTTGTTGTTTTTAAATGTGGTTTTATAAAAGTAAAATACACTTTTGTACTACTGGCTTTCAGTGGTCCAGTTAGTCTCCTTCAACTAGGACAGGGATACACACAGACCCATTTACATGAGAATGAAGGGCATTACTCCAGTCACTAATTTGGCTCCAAAATGGCCTATAATTAAATAATTGATTGCTTGTTTATTTACGTATTTATTTATTTATGAGTAGTCAATAACAATATAATTGAGACTCTTGCCAGTCTACTTCCTAATCTATAAACTTAATATGTGGCAGATGTGGCATTATGAAAGACATTTCAAAAGTCAATTTTAATTGCCTTGAGCAGCAAGATGACAGCAAGAAGTACTCATGCTTTGGGTTACCAAGCAGATGGCCGCTTCAAGGTCAGCGTGAGTACAGGAAGCAAGAGAAATCATTTTTAAAGAATTACTACAATACTATAATTTTTTTTTTATTTTATCTGTTGGGCATTAACCAGTCTCCAAACTATTACCATTACAACAAGTTAAAGTACTTCCACTACAACAACTAACAACTGCTACTACTGCTAATACTAAAGGTGAACTGGTCGGCTGAAAAATCTGAGCATCACTGACAAGGTACAAAATCCTTCATTGAATAAAGAGACGCTAACATGTTTTGAAATTTGAAAATTGTTTTTCTTCAGGGCATCGTATTGGCCTTATTCCACCCCGCCCTAAATGCTACTAAAGCGCACTTTCCCATTCATTTCAATGGAGAATTTGAGAAAAGTTTTGCCGCTAAAATCTGACATAAAGTAGGTTGATTTGTGTAAAATGTTCACTGTTCATGAGACCAACAAGTCAACAATGCACCGATTCTCTGCAAGGCTTTAAACCGACTTTGTAGTTTGAATAGAATTTATTTGCTGTCAAGATCCGCAGCCCCCATGCAAAATAATACAACCCCATGACGATGGCGACGCCCACGGCAACTTCCGGAATAAGGTGAATAAAATGCTAAGAGATTCCAGGTGTCCTTAAACACTATTTAAGCACACCTGGAGTCTCTTAGCATTTTATTTATGGTAGTTTACTCCTTCTTATATTGTCTTCTATTAAAAGTAAATGTTTACAGTTTTACCTTGTATCTTGCTTCTTTCCACCTCTGCAGGCCAACCTTACTGTGCAACAGTGAAGGTGAGCCTCAACATCAATGTTCTACATTATTCAGTTCGTCCCAGCGATGGGCCGACATTCTGAAAGTTTTACAGGTTTCTTGTTCTTTCCTTTGTCTCACTCTTGTGTTATGGCAGCCTGCCCCTTACAAAAGCAATGTGTGGCTTAGGCGCTGGCCAGAACTCACAACTACAGTCTGCGTGTTCAAATCTGTTCAATCAGTCTGCATTCTTCATCATCAGCTTCAGCAAAACAACTACGTCCATCCCGAAAAGTACATAGAAACATAGGCTGAACGCTGTTTTCTTTACAACTTTGGGACAGACTACAGCATGTGAGCTACTGAGAAAAAATAAGCAATGGAAAATGATGGGACGAGAAGGAATGAGAAGAGTTCCCCCTGGAATTAACTGTATGCTGTCTAGCCATTTCCTCTGTATCCCACTTTCATTCAACACCCACACACCCCAACCACTACACAGCCTACAAATATATCACACAACCATCAAATTACCCTGAACCAAATCAGCACGCCCACAGCGCTCTCACATATGACGCTGTTAATTATTCCATTCTGCAGGAGGCCAAAGAGGGACACAAGTGCCAAAAACTACACATGAAAGTAGAATTTGAGAGATTCCCTTTGCAGTCGCACTTCCTCTGCTGTATACTGTCGTTTCCATCACGTTGCCATGTAACACCCCTCACCCCTTGACCCTCAACAAAACACTTCTTTTCATTCTACTACAGAGGCCCTAGTCAACAAGAACCAAATGGAGAGCAGCAGTAGCAAGCTCACAGGGAAGCCATGTGACCCTGCTCCCATCTTAATGAACATTCAAACTTTCCTCTTCTTAAAATGCTTTGGATTCAGCAGCTAAACTTACCATTCTGTGCCTCCGGAGGGCTGCTCACGTCAGTTTCCATGTTAGATGTGTCTGAAGATAAGCTCCAAGATTAGCATAGCCATAGCTTAAAAGAAGTCGATGTAAGTGTTATTAGTCCAAACTGCTGTACTTGTCTTCTCTGCAGTTCCTGTGCTCCTGGTGAGAGTAGATTTTTGGCCAGGTCTCAAGTTCTGCTGCCTGCCAGCTCAGCGCAGGCTTTTACCACTGTGTTACATCTGTCTGACTGAGCCCCTCGCTTTGGAGAAGTGGTGAGAGAGCAGAGCAGGGAAAACCAGAGGGAGGAGAGAGAGGGAGGAGAGAGGAGCAGTTTCTATGCCGGAGTGACGAGCCGAATCTGGGTGGGCCAATACACGGGCAATGTATGAATGTTTCCACTATGATCCATTTTACGTGTGACTATGAAACCATAATGTAACTATCACTAGAACAATTACCATAGTAAACTCAGAGTGTGTTGTCTGGAGGTGGAATTTCTACTCTCGATCTCTACTTGTTGACAGAAAACTATACAAACTTCAGCACATGCGCTTAAGACTCAACAATTACTTCAAAGGAACAGATCTGTCTTTAATTACTAAGGAGAAAATGTTTTTTCATAAAGTCAAAATGTAAATGTTTACAGAAAATAATAATCTTCTATAACCAGTGCTGCATTACATTAGAGATGCAAGTTCATTCTTTCGCATCTCATTGCTCACAGAAATTACAGCTATGGTGGGGCATTACATAAGAACATACCACAGTGTTCTAAGCACAGTTCCTGCCTGTCACATATGGGCCCTACATATTGTCAAGTTCAAAAAAGGTAAGAGCTGCCTCTTGTTGTTCAGTTGGGAGATGACAATGGAAGAAAGAGCTATGATTTGCTTGTGAATCCGATTCATCTTGTCATTTTCATCACAGAGCTTATTTAAAGTCAGTGCCAATGGACACGGGCCGGTGAGATCTACACCAGTGAATAATTTTAATCTGTGTAATGCTGTGGTGAGTGGTACATTAGTTAAAATATACACACATACTAGACGTCTTGTTAGTGCATGTTGTGTTGGACTGAATAGCTGGCACCAGGATGTTAACCTACATAAGAGGTTGTTAAAATATTTTAATTGAATAAATAATTTTCAGTTTTTATTGTTCATTATAGATTAAAGAAACTTAAAAAATGTTCAGAGACTTGACACAGTTGCAGTCCTATTCCTTTTTATGAATAGCATTTGCAGTAACAGTACAGGCAAAAGTGATTATATCACCAGGGGTCACCACAACAAACCAACTGCATGTTGGTGATTTGGCAAATGTTTGTGCCAGGTGCAAACAGCCACTGTTACTGGACCTACCTTAACTTTCTTGATTGAGTAATGAATTCAACATAAGTCATGATGATGATGATGATGAATACTACTCTAAAACTACAGTAACAATTAAAGGGCTAAAGAAATATTTCTGATGGAACACAAAATGCAACTTGGGAAGTATTTGGGGAAACACTACCCTCTTGTGTCTGAACTCAACAGGGATTAAAATAAACTCTCACAATACAATGTAACATATTTTATGTATTTTATAAAATGTATCTAATAGTTGTGTGTAATAGCTGTTAGTTATCAAAGGTTTTATTTCCAAAGCTTTTTAATCATAAAGACCGTACATTAGTGAAGTGCTGCAGCCTAGGTCTGGCGCGCTTTCAATGCTATGAACCAGCAATGTCTCCATCTAGTGGTTACTTATAAATCAAATACTGAAAAAATGCAATTATTGTGCGTGTTCACATTAATCCCAGCTGAAGTAAAGTAGGTTGTAAATTACTCACCACTTTCGGTGGACATCTGGCTGTGGAATTCTGGAAAATTGGTTTCCACAGGGACACTGATGGTGCGTCTCAAAAGATGGGCCTTGCATGATGCTGCACGCTTCCCCTGGATACACAACACATCTTGTAAAAACACAGACTATGACATACCACCACAGAATTAGAAACAAAAATTATTAAAAGTAAAATAACAGGACAGTATTTTAATGTCTATGTTAATGCTCAGGTCAACTGCAGCAATGCATAATGACCACAGGGTTCTTGATAAAAGGTGAGGGGATCACACAGTGATTTAGCACCACATTGGTCTATGTCAACTTTTAGTGGGCTATAGTTTGAATACCAAAGGTTTGGCTTTCAAAGATTAAACAGACAAAAGAAGATTGATGGCAGGGAGAGAAATGGATGAGCCAAAGAAAAGATGTGAAAGGAAGCTGATGTCCTCCAAAGAGACTGATAAATGCTTATCGAACATCCACACACGTCTCAAGTCTATGCAACACTTTGTCACAGATGTGTTTTGGGTTTTCTATCTGCATTTCACTGTAGCACACCTAGACAATAACAGTCATGGGTTCGTCATTCAAATGCTGTCTGAACTGTGGGTAAGCCATTTGTCCTGTTGTGTGTTTGTGCCACAGAATGTTTAACTGTCCACATTTTCACACACAGCAACACATATGACATACGTCCACATAATTTCATTTAATACTACAGTAATCAGGGGCATGTCTTTAACTCTGATCTGCAGGAGGCATTTAAAATGTGAGTACTGAGTACTAGTGAGAGGAACAGGATAATGGTTGGTATTGTATTTTCTATGACATATGACGACTGTGTCATCATTACCATTTATCATGAAAGACCCGCAGCCGTGGGTTTCATTTCAAGTGGTGGTTCATGGCCCGACATTTACATCCACCGTGAGTTCTATAGTGATGAAGACTCTGCTTTTATCTATTACTAGAAGATATTGAGGGAGTGTGAGGGAAAACCAGACAATAGCAGAGACAGAAGGATATGACAGACTGGACCGTCGGCTCTCACCTCCTCCTCGTTCAGAAGCAGCATCTGACAGTCAGGGACCACACAGTACTTGTTCCACATGGGCTTCTCCTCATATGAGTGTCCACGGGACATCCAGGGTCTAGTTGGACCTCGCACATCTAGAAAAAGTGAAACAAATCTATTTCCTTTGTGCAGAGAAAAGCAATCCAAAAGAGTGATAGTCCCATATATTATACCAACAGAGTCATTGTTAAAAGAGGCATTGCTTATTAAACAAACAGCTAACTTTATTACACAGTAAAAGTTTTTTTGAAGGTCAGCTCTCTCATCCTCCACTTTGGCGCAGAGAGGAACACAAATACAGCACAGTTCACACATTCAGAAGTCACATACTGAATGCAGTTTCTGCATCATTTGTCCCCGCAGCATCTCGGAACATTTAGCATATGATCATTTTGACACACTTTTTAAACTGTGTGAGTGCACTGCACACTGCAGTCAACTGTTTTATTCTGTTAACCCATTTTAACCCACCGGTCACTATTGTGTAGCTCTAAATTTGTTACTGTATATTTTCCAATGTATTTTCAGTATTTTCTGAAAGAATAAAGGGTTAGGATAAAATGTGTGCAGTATCACATGTTAAATGTAAATTGTTACATAACCAGAGACGGTTATGTAAAAGTTACACCTTGAGGAGAAGATGATGCCCAGATTCTCTCAAATAAAACGGTAGTGAAGTGTTTTAAACCCAGGACAATGATTTTTGGTACACATCAACACATCATACACATAAAGGTCTCTAGTAATGATAAATGCATTTGCAATTACTCCACTTTATTTTGGTGTGTGTAGAATGGAAAACATGTTGGTGGTCACCATTGTGACCGCTGGGATAGAATGTTATACCATAGTATAGGGCAGTATTCACCTTATTCCGGAAGTTGCTGTGGGCGCTGCCATCAGGTTATCACCATTATTCAGGTTGTATTATTTTGCACGGGGCTGCCGATCTTGACAGCAAATAAGTTCTACACAGACTACAGAGCCGTTTTAAAGCCTCCCCAGAGAGTTGTGCAGTGTTGACTTGTTGGTGCAACAGAAATGAACCTCCTTTATATCATATTTTAGTGGCAAAACTTTTCTCAAATTCTCCATTGAAATTAATGGGATTCCACCATGAAGAAAGTGCAGTTTAGTAGCAGTCAGAGGCAAAAGTGGGCGGGGCCGAATAAGGTCAATATATGTGAGCACACATATATAACTTCACATATAATAAATGTGTTATGGATCTCTCAACTTTTTGAATTGGTTTATATCCATCTTAAGAGAAATTCATGATGTGTTGTTGACAGTGATGCCCCCGTCAAGGCCTGGAACTAAGTATTTGTCCCTAAAAATTAGAACTTGTGTTCCTCATTGCTATTCATTGGCCTGATATAGACTGTGAGGAGGAGATGTCCAGCAGGTTGTTCAATACACCATACTGACCTGGTGGAGTCAGGCGAGGACACTGAACATGTCCACCACTAGCCCCACCCCTTCTCTATTACCCTCAGTTATTGAAAAGCAAAGGTCATCTATCTGCTATAGGGACATTGGGACAAATCTGAGGAACATCCAAAGTCATTTAGAACCTACAGAGATAAATCTGAAGAACATCTAGGGTCCTTTGGGACAAGTCAAAGGATCATCCAAGGTTCTTTAGCTGCTATTGGGACAAGTCTGAAGAACATCCAATGTCCTCTATTTGCTATAGAAACAAAACTGAAGAACATCTACGCTCCTCTAGCTGCTATAGAAACACGTCTGAGGAACATTCAAGGTTCTCTTTGTGCTATAAAATCAAGTCTGAAGGACAGCCACGGTCCTCTAGCTGCTATTGGGACAAGTTTGAGGAACATCCAAGGTCCTCTAGCAGAGATAGAAAGAAGTCTGAGCCACCTGACTATTAGGACAAGTTTGAGGAATGTCCAAAGCCGTCTATAACCTATTGAGAGAAGTCTGGACAACATCGAGGGTCCTTTAGCTGCTATTGGGGCAAGTCTACAGAACATCAAAGGTTCTCTTCCAAATAATTATACCATCAGCTCCTCATATAGTGAGAGTGAGTTAGAACAGCATCTTTATCGATTTGATTTTGGATTGCACTGTATTATATGAATAGCAAAATCTGTCAAACTGAAAACTGAAACTGAATACTTTTTTTTTAAATGTTCAAATAAATATGTCTACTAACTAACTCAATGAATAAAGTCAAAACAGAGAATGTTTACAGTGAAACAAAAATCTCTGCACCCTAATTCACAAAACAAGGTATTATCCCACTGGTCACAACTGTGACCAGCCACAAAACTCACTTTTTCATGTACTTTTGACAATTTTCATTAAAAATAATACTTCATCATGCCAAAGTACTACAAATTGAATTTCATAATTTAATTTTCTGAAAAAAAATTGGGCATTAATATGTTAAAATTCCATGGTCATGTGACCGTTGGAACCGGTCCCAGATCCCAGAACCATCACGTCTGCCTGTATTCTGTACTTAAAAGTGTCTGAGGCAGATTTAGTAGGTTTCATTAGACAGAGGCTAGAAGCAGACTTGCTTACATAAAGAATCTGTCTAACATCTTACTTCTGCACTGTAGATGTGAGCAGGTCAAGCAGACACACTTTTCCTTTTAGCGGCAGAGGCAGGTGTTATAGGTGGTGCTGATTAAGTTATGTAACAGCTTAGCAAGCTCTGAAAATACAAAACATAAATGTAACACAGGCCCACTCTGTGGCTTATGTGGTGTGGCAAACGTGTGTAGCCCTTCTGGAGTTTTGTAAGTCAGTGTTTCTCAGATTCAGTCAGACTGAGCGGGCGAAGGTGAAGCTCCAAAAGTCTGAGTTAGGCCTCTGACTTATTATAGGCATTAGTAGGTCTACATTAGTAGGTCTATACTCATTTGCTGTCCTGTGCTACATGCTTATTTCTGGATAGTAAGGCCATAGGAGATTCATTATGTATGAATCTTGTGAGCCATAGGATTGTGTGTACTTTACTTTGTTTTACGCAATAAATAGACATGGTCTAAAAGGTGTCAGAGCTTTTTAGTGGCCTAGATGCTTATATAATTTTAGCACTAGCTTAGCTGGTTTAGCAAAACACTCAAAAACTTCTCCTGAGACTTGAATTGCACGCAGACGTTAGCCTATAGTGTAGCATACATTTATAATTAAAAGGGCATAAGTGGTTTGCACACGCGCACAGCGCACTAATTATACTCTCAGAATACGCTCTTGTAATGGCATCGTTCTAACCAGATTTAACACGAAAGATGCACAAGTAAAATAGGCATTAGGCACTTATCTAATGTATTATAATGTAATATTTCCCCAGTATCATTCATCATCTCCTTACTTTTTCAGTGACAGTGGATCGATCTGCTGCTGTAGCGGTGATATCTGCGTCTGGAGCGCGCCGCGGGACAACTTCCCCAGCGCAGTTATGCCACTCTATGATTTTACGCAGTTATGCCACAGTATGATGCCACACAACATTTTTTATCGAAACGATATAAAATCGGAATAAATTATATCTGTGTCCATATCTATTTTATATAAGTGACCTATTCTTTGACACGTGGCGTTAGATGTTATCTAACACATTTAAATGTAATTTGGCTCAAGTACAGATGAACCACATCAAGTCTTTTCAAGCTTCAGTGTGTCCTAGACATATTTTATACAGAAAAAAAGACTATGATAGCTCAGTTCTCACATTTGCATATGATCATGGACATGTTTGCCATGCAGCCTTTGCCTGGTTGGCTGGTGGTGGGTTGTCATTCTGTATTTGTATCCCATAATAGATAGACCAGTTCCATATCTTTTGTACATTTAGCCTAGGCTAATATAGCCAGATGAATTGAGTATTGGACATATAGCTATAACATATATGTTATATCTGGATTTGAAGAGTGTGCTTATTATTTACCTACAGAGTAATAGTGACTGAGCCTGATCGAACACGTCTTTTCACTTTCTGGATTTGATTGAGGCTGTTATAGAAGTAAGCTTTTTGTTAACACATCTACTGTACTAGAACTAATAGTGAAAGAAGACAGTCTGCGAGTATCATTTTGTCCCTGTGAATCCCAAAAAAAAAAAAAAAAAAAAATCAAATAGTCACAACAAACAAAGCATGGACAGCTGATAGCTGTGTATTGGGAGAAAAGAAAACTGTATCTTTGTTTAGCTGGATGTAAATGCAAAAATTACATTGAGCTTTTTTGAGTGAGCTTGTATTTTGTTGAGATAGCAAATAAGAAGTGAAGCTTTACTTAATATTGTTTTAAAATTAGATGACTTAAGATTTGTTCAAATTTAATGACTTATTTTATTTAATGTTTATTGTATAATTTAGTTTCATGCCAAGTCTTGTCGTTTTATCTCACAATGAACCAACAGATTTCTCCTTGTTTCACTTTGTTACCACTCAGTTCACACCACCTGCTATTTGTGCTGTGGGCCACAACAAAACACTCGAGTCTGGGTTACATGTGCCTGTGTGCTGCAGTAGCCCTACTAAAATCTCCCATCTGCCCAAAGAGAGCTCCTCACGTCTGCACACGACTGAGGCTGTTGTTCTGCTGTGTCATTGTTTACAGAACAGGACGTATGGGACCTGGAGATAAAAGCCTAATACGGGACATCCTGACACTGGCTTCACCTTGGAGTTGGATGCAATCACTGATGGGCGACTGACTGAAGAGGTGTCAGAAGAGTGGCATTTGACGACCTGCCAGAGAATTCATGACAGGTACAACACTGAGTCTCAGCACAACTTCACTCTTCTTTACCTGTTTACTAGTGTGAGCAAAGGAATCGCAGTACAGCTGACAGTTACATATTTTAGGCATCTATATTTTTGTATCTGTTTTTGTATTATGTTATACTGACTCCTAACTCTTATTTTGTATGAGAGCATATTCATTGCAATAAAGTAAAGTAGGCTATTGTTTGAAAAATTGAAATACTTATACATTTACTTATACGTAATTTATGCTAACTTCAGCTGCTGTGCTCAGTCTTGGGAGAGCACCTGTACTTTTTCCACATTTTCCACATTTTTACAGAGAGAGAGACCCGTTGAAGAACTCACCTGCATCTGCTTTTAGTTATTAATTTTTATTTTATAATTTCAGTAACTGACAGAATACTGCTTGTGTGTGTCTACCTGTCGAAACTGAACAGCTTAATTCATTAAGGCAGTAAATCAATCAATTGTTGTGAAATATTCCAATGTAATAACACGCACATTTTAAATAGTCATTGCATCATTACATACCGTATATTGATTCTTTCTAGAAATTAAATATTGAATGCAACAGGAAGATTCATGTTTTTCAATTTGGCTACTGATTCGGGAGTACATAGTATGGACAAGGGTGAAGGAAATCAGTCTATATCCAGGAACTATTCGTGAATTGTGTTCTTTAAAAAAAATCTCATAGAAGATGCACTTCCCTATTGACAGAGAATGTAATGTAGAATGTAACTTAAACTACATATTGCCTTTAGATTTCATTTAAATCACATTTTCTTGGCACATTTTTTCCGCTATTCTCTTTTGACAGGAGAGACTGCCACCAATGGATAACACGGTTGGAGCTGAAGCATCTTTCTTATCACTAAGGGCAACGATGGACAATCCACTGGCAAAGGACAACAACACAGTCCTGTTCAGTCTCCATGTGAATAACCAAACACAATGTTGCTCCAACTCTTTCTTTTTGCACAAAATGAGGTGGTGCAATTTACATTTGATTACAACCAACCCAAAAAGATGAGCTACTAAATGTTGAGTGAAATTTTGAAGAAGAATCACCAAAGTAGCACATGCGTTGTTACTGCAAATAGGTCAGAATATTGCCATGTTATGTATTCCATATGTTGTTCGCAGATGTGCTTTGGGTCTGAAGCAGTTGTGATCCCAAGAGATGTAAACATTCTGCTTGCACACATGTCATCATATAAAAACACATATTCCTCACAGTCTAAACTAACAAACGTCACCTAGTTGCAGTAAATGGTATAAGAAATGAGCAAAACATTGTATTTGAAGATTGAATGTAAAAATGCTCTTACCTGACAGAGAATCAGAAGACATGCTTTCTTGCTGCTGCATCTTGAGTATTGACTCCACTGTGTGTGTCTATAGTAATAGTATGACCATTATGTAGTGGGCACACACCCCCTTCACTGTACGTTGTACTGACAAGGTCCTGGTCGTAGCAGCTTGGGGAGTGGACTCAAGGTGGGGCAAGAAAATGAGCTTGCCGTGTTATCTAACCTAGTGTCACCAGTGTTTCTCATGTTCCCCTTTTGCAGAGTTGAGCGTTCAGCAGCGGCGCCTGGTAGCCAGCACATGTACTGTACCGCAGATGGAGATTGATGAGAGTCTGAGGCGGAGGGGGGCGGAGCCAGAGAAAAGATTCTAGGAGGCTGAAAAGGAAAGGAGGGAGGAGCTGAGAGGAGGGACGGCGGAGAGGCGATCACCTTTATAGGCTTACTGGTTTGGGCAGCGTGCTATTACTCACCAGCATCACCCCTCCCCCGGTGAGTACAACGCACAGACTAAACCACTTAAAGGCTTACAAGAGCCGCAGCATCCAGTTGTGAGTGTGAAAGAGGTCTGCCGCTCAGGGAGATGTCTTCATGAGAGGTCACAACATCACGCACAGGGCTGTCAAAGCATGTCGAGAGTAATTAAGGAGACCCTGGTCCTAGATACTCACAAACTCTCTCTATTTATATGTATGTATACCAGAACTTCACTGTCCTTTTAATAATATATAAGCTGTTATATGTATTTGTTATGTACATTGTGTAAGTTATGGCCATTTTTATGTCATAGAGGAGTTAACAAATTATGATGTAGTATGCATACATTAAGAAATAAAAAAATATAACCAATAGATCATAATAATGTGTGTATGTCATTTGTACTTTTCCCTAGACATGCCTGTGTATCTGCAGCCTCCAGCAGCTTCAAACATATCAGATTGGTTGCACAGAATTTGTCAACATATCTAATTCCTTTTTTGTCTCTTACAGTAGCTACAGATGTCCAAGGACTCCACAGAAAAAGCTGGCAGTTAAACACAGTGCCAGACATGTGTTTACATTGAGCAATAATCTCTGTGTTGTCCTTGTTAATATAAAACTTTAACATTTATTATATTTGCTTTGTAAATATAGCCGCAGTATTTCATTGGAGCGATGCAAAGTGTTTGTGTATAGAATGGCTGTCATTATCCCTCATTTATTAAACAGCTCTGTGGGAGTGAGTTATCAGAGTCTGCTTTCTAACAGCTTATTCTTAATTATCTTGTCCCCAACTCCGTATCCCAGGGAGAGTTTAATGACACACAGGAAAAACAAACCTGCCGTCTGTCTTTGTTTGTACAAACTAGATTATATTTATTTGTTAAGTAACTGAATCTTGTGTATTCACTAATAAAAGCGCTTATTACACTGTAGGCTGGGCAAAATAATAAAAGTGTGCCTTTTAGCAGCGTGGGAGGCTGGAGCAAAGCACAAGGCAGAATATAATACATTTGTGTCCATTTCCATTTGGCCTTCCCTTGACACAAGTCAGGCTCTTTCTGCAGACACCACACACTAAAGAGCTATTTATTTACAACTACAAATATTCTATGTCATGTTATCTGTTTTTAATGGCCACTCTAACTGTGAGTATGAGTCATACTTCAAAATGTTTTTATTTGATTATTTTGTCAGCAAAGGTAATACCACCATCTAGTGAACAGTTGGGTAAACTGCATCTTGTGCATCTTTTGGAGTATTTGAGTAATGCACATTTGTCTGCTTTTCTTATTCTTCTTCTCTTGTTCAAACATAAGATAGTACCTATCTTTATTTGACTGTTGGACGTTTGACACTCACTTGCACAACTGTTCGCCATGCATTGTGGACTTCCTGACAGAGAAAGCAGGATTATTATGGTTCATCCATGTCGGCAGTTCCATTGTTGCTCCTTGATGCCGGAAACACTTTGTGCAGACCAGGGCTTTTTGCAGGCATGCCGTCCTAAAGCATCCACTGCAACATTCAGCACACCGTAACTGGTGCCACAAGGGAAAAGTAGAGCACAAGTTATCAAAGATATAATCTTATGTAGACAACAACATCTAAAGATTTATGATCAACTTCATGTATTCTGCCAAATTCAGGGTTTGTATTTGGGTTCTAACAATTACAATAATTAATAGTTGTTCACAGAACTTGGAAGTACTGGCAAAGCATTATTTGCAATATCCCATACCATTAAAGATGATAGCATTATTTTTTTCCAGAAAGAAGAATATATATATGTACAGTATATGATGCTGAATGGAGTTATATAACATGATAATAAAATATTTAGAAACAAAAATTCCCCCAGCTTTTAGTGGCCCTTTGGTATTATTTATTTATATAGTATGCACAGTTTGATGTAAGAACCTTACACATATAATATACACAGTAATATTTATATGAAACTATAGAATGAGATAATGTGGGGGAAAATATTCAAAATTCACAGTACTTTTTGTAAGGCCGATGCTCTGGACTTGTAATAAAGAGTGTTATTAGTTTATTATTAAATCAACTAATGTTATTATGAATGTTGTAGAGATTTTGCTTTTCTGTTCAGATTGTTTTTACTTTTAACATTTTTAAGCAGGAAAGTCCCTTAAAAAGGCCATTATAGTTAAAACAGTACAAAACATTCAGCAAAGAATACATGAAAATGCATGAAAATGGCATCGCTATGGAAAAACATTTTGGCTCATTTAAAATTACTCTGTTAATGTTTGATCGTCAACTGCAATTGTCTATATCCTGCTTACTGCAAACGACTTTGCGTTAATGATAAATCAGTTTTCTGGAATCACTTCATCCATCCAGTTCAGGTATTCCAGGCTGCCATCCTCCACGAGGAAACTGAGGACTTCTGGGGCTGCGTATGGGTGGACAGACCTTGAAGAAAACCACACAGCCACATTATTCTTTCACTGCCTGACAGGGCATAGCTGTTGTTTATAATGAATTGGACATGATTCATTCTGAGCTGTGCAAACTGTACACAAGAGGGATAGAGTCTTTAAATTAAACCCTCAGCTAAATGAAGACTTATAATGAAATCTTGGCTGGATGCATATATACTAAGTAGTTTGCTGTAGTACGCTGACCTTGGATAACATTGCTGCAGGCAAACAAGAATCCCATATTCTCAGAATTCTGTCTGATTTCTGCCTTGAGCAGAGTGTACTGTCTATATTCCACACCATAAATACAGACAGAAAATAAAAATAATACATTATTATTATTTCATAGTCTTATAGTTCCCATTCTGATACTGAAGAATACAAAATAATCTCTAGTCATTCATTAGAAATGTTCTACACAATTAAAAGTCTAAGTCCGGATAAGTCGTGTTGGTCACAAAAGTGCACCCATAAAACATTTAATAAAAACTTTTGCTTGGAAAATAAAACATTACATATTATTACCTCACATATTCTAAGACATGTTGAATCCTGGAGGTTCTTGTTTTTACAAGCTGTAACAACAATGACATATTATTGCATATCAGGTGTTTGTAGGCAAAACAGATATTAATCTTGAAAGAATCTACCATAAGAATTTCACTGGCATCACGAATTTCATCCTTCCATATGTACCTGGAGAGGCAGACACAGAAGGGGATTAGACTGTTAATCGTGCCTTTGTTGCAATGACTGGCGATACTGAGCCACATGTGAGTCTTTATTTAAGCTATAGGTTACTACTGTGGGGTCAGCAGGTACGACAGAGGGCTTTCTATTCTGCTGAGCTCCTCGCCGTGGCCTATTAGTTTTGTTCCCTTTGCGATTATGCATTAACACGAGAGGTTAATCCATGCAAACACTCAGCTCCAAACTGCCTTTTATGTTCTAATGATAAGAATAAATTGACAGAACAATCAGAGGCAACCCATTTACTGTTGCCGTTGCCTTGGTAACCCACGGACATAACATATGTTTATATAGTCTATCTGTCAAAGTATGTCAAGAACAGCCTCTGTATGACGGGCACTTATGGTCAGATTGGTTTGAGTGTGCATTGTGTTCTTTGTAAAGCAATAATTACATTGTAGATGTCCTTGTGAGAATGTTAATACTGGCAGCTAGCCTCTTCTCCATGATGGCTCTAGAGAAAAGGACAAAAGTGGCTGAACAGAAAGGAAAAAGGTGCAGAAAAATAATTTGATGATAGCTGCATGAGCCCTGTCTTAATGTAAAACCACTAAGCTGATAACGCAGAAACACAGAGCAAACTTTGCTTTCCACAGTGATACAAATGTTATTAAATGTATTATCTATGACGCCCCTATCCTCAAAAACAAACTTTTGGGTAGGAGATTTGCATATCTGGCAACCTCAGTGCGGTCGTGTCTTGACACAGTAAATAGATAGAGCTCATTTGCATGCAGCTAAAATGCCAACAAAGGAAGTGAGAGCGGAGACTTAGTGTCCTTACAAGTTTTTACAACTTTACAAAATTGTTGCTCCACTCGGCAGAAAAACGGCAGAAACAACGTAAACTTTAGTTCAGTGATTTTCTTTTATTTACATTTTCAAGTTGAAGTCTAATAAGTTTGCCTACATAATTTCAAGTAAAAATAATACAAAATGCAGACTAACCCAAACCTAAAGGTGAATGAATTAGTGATGAAGCACTTGAACAAAAATGAGCAAAACACCATGGAGGATGTTATCCAGTGGACCAAATTAGTAAACGTGCCATGGTAATTAAGGCCAGCGATGACCAATCTGAGCATATAAAGACAACAAATCATTTCAAGCTCCCACCACAGCAAAAGGAACAATCAGTTTGGCCGTGCGAGTCGTACCTGCCAATATCCTTGGCCGTCTGCTCAGTTGGGCTGTTAATAACAAGGACAGAGTGGTGGCCTGCTAGATAGTTTCCTGTGAAGACTGAATGAAGTCGCACCCCAAGGGACCACAGGCCAGGATAGAGACTCACAATCAGGACGAGGAGCTTCACAAAAAGAAAAAATATTATATAAGGACAGTGACTTCAAACAGAAAACACCCTTTCTGCTGTCAACTATAATGAACAGTTAGGCCTAATATCTTTAGTGCTGGAATGACAACAACAAAAAAGTAATTTAATACATTTGCCAAAAGGACGACCATGTTGTCACTGGACCGGCTCATATTTTTTATCCTCTTATTATTTGGCGCTGTCTGGCACAGATAAATGACTGGGATGAAGACAGTGATCAAATTATAATCTGTGCTACTTCTGCAGAACATGACAGCAATTGCAAATCCTATTCAAATGCAATGGATTTTGGTTAGTTACAAAAAAAAAACAAAAAAAAAAAAAACTGAGAACCACAAGCTGGCGTCATTTGAAGTTTTAGTTGCAACTTCTCTATTTTGTGGTTGTCATAATAAAGTCATCTTTAATGAACGCAAATGTTATTTTTTTAACCCTTAGAGAACCACATCCTAAAATTATTTGAACGTTTCCTATTATTAGCTGGGTCCTGCGTATTTTTTTTACAAGTTTGAAAAATAACTCCATGAGATACAACAGCCTTACCAAACATGTCACAAAAAGTAAAGACCGGAGCGCGGAGCAAAAGAAAACGTCTTTATGCCAACGCTGGAACAACCATTCCATCCTGTGAGTGGTGTCAAAAGTCATTCCTGGTGATGACAGTGAAGAGGTAATCTGTGCTCAGCTTTCTTCACCGTTTGCCTACATCTTCTGAACAACACGCACATGTCTTTTGCGTCGAAACACAGTTAAAACACGCAGACCTACTGTGTTCTACTCTTGCACCTCCACAGCCGGTGCTGTTACAGACAGGTGGGCCCAGGGCTTCGTGTGACCGGTCAAAAGGGATGATAAAACGTCCTCGCCTTCCCATTGGTGGATACTCGGGTCTATGACACGTCGGCGACCAATCACAGAAGAGTGTCGGCTCTGAGTCCCGCCCACGCGCTTGGATCATAATCGGCTTTGAAATAGTCCGCACAGTCATAACATATACAGTGTATGGAGCTGTTGACCGACAAAACACGGGATTTAGCGCCACTATTTGGTTTAGGAACACGGGAATAGACAGCTTCTTTTTCTGATATTTGTTGTCAACTCCTCGTTTTAAAAAGCTCTTACGAAACCAAAAAAACAACATTTCTTTTGCTTTTTGTTATATTGTAATGTTTGCACCGTGTCAACTTTCTTTTGTGGATCACTGAGTTTGTTTGAGTCAAATCTAGACCAATGGCCTAATGACATGTGATATTTTTCCTTAAGCTATAAAACCAACAAAGAAAAGTTCAAGGTTACTGTAAGGTATTTTCTAGCAGCGCAGCACTACATTAAACTGGGATCCTGATCTACTGATGCAAAGGTAAATAACACGTGCCCATCAGAGGATATGGAACATTTGGAGGAGGATCACCAAAGACCAGCGGGGGGCGCACAAGGACGTGTGGGCAATAAGATGACAACTATGATCTGTTCTCTTCTAATCTGTGGCCCCTCACTCTGAGGGGGGTGAAACACTCACCTTGTTGGACTTTGCTTAGAGTTTCTTAATGTGTAATGCCATGAAGAAGAAGACCTGCCTCACACACACACACACACACACACACACACTTTGAGAGACACTATAAAAGCTGTCATCATCCACATCTCAGGACTCTCTTCCTGTCCTTTAGGGAGAGTCCGTTGCTTCATCGGTCACTTTACCTGTGTGGAACTCATTAAACCCTTCTGACGTTATGTGTCAGTCTCCTGGTCCTTTGACTCTTACACCAGAAAGGAACATTCTTACACTACTGTATTAAGCTAACACAACACACCACTAGGTTAAGGTATTGCCCATTCTTCTCATAGACTGACTCTGAAAAAAAAAAAAAAATAAATAAATAAACAATAAATTAAAAGTTCTAAAGCTCGGGGATAATCAGCTTCGTTGTAACTAATGACCACAAGATCTATAATTGTATTTAAAATCTGTTTCTGAAACTTGATAAACCGCAGAATCTTGCATTTTAAACCTTTTTGGACTTCAAACAATCACGTTATGGTTATTATTTCAAAAAGTTTATGGGGAAAATGAGTGGAAATTTTACTTTACTTCCGGAACCTGAGCAGATTGTCACTGTTGCTCCCTGGAAAGTCCTCAAGCTTTTTTTTTTTTTTTTTTTTTAATTCAAATATACAATGGTATAAACAATAACACTGCAAGAGGCTTAAGTTTTTACATTCACATTCACAGAGCATTATGTATTAAACAAATATAGACAAAAAATACAATATTACATTTTACATTTCAAATTCTGTACATAAAGCTTTTGTTTGTGTTTGTTTGTGTGCAATAATTTAAAGAATTTGTATAAGAGGATAAAAGGGATTAAAATACAACAAAATTGGGTTTCTGGCTAGAAAATCTACAGCAGTGGATATGATATTTTAATAGGGTTAGGGTGAGGTTCGAGACATATATATAGATATATATTTTGCTGCAATATCTTTTTCGAAAACAAAAAAAAATTGCAGCAAAAAAAAAAAAAAAAGTATATGTTTTGCATTAAGTTGTAGGTTTGTATCAAGCTTTCTATTCACAAACAAATGTCCTGAAGCTTATATAGAGGTTTAGGAAAGGCGTTAAAGCTGCACGCAATACATTAACAATAATTTCACTGTACTTATCTGATGTTTATTAAAGCAAGGTTTTTACTGAAGACAAATTGACCTTAGCGCGTGAACGTCTCCCAAACATCCACGTGGGGGCGCTGTGGATTCACACACCATCACCCGTTCCACTTTTGGTGAGTTGAGACCAAATGAAATGTCGAGGGCTTATGTAGCTTGTAAAAAAAAAAAAAAAAAGTCTAGCAGCACAACACAATATTGATCAGAATGGAGAATCTCTGACTCACACCGTCCCGTTTTGGGGGTGACCTTTCTCTTGACCAGCACTTTCAGAGACGCTTTTGGTTTTAAACGCTCATCTGGTCACGCACCTTCTTTCATGCACGTGACACATCAAGCAGCAAACAAGAATGCCACTGCAAAAGGCGTAAAGCACTAAGCAGCTACGGAGTAAACCAATTTATTTTCATGGGTTTATGCCGGATTTATATGAGAGCACATCACAGATTTCTTATAGAGCAACTAAGGCTCAGATGAAAGAAAACGTGCAAAAAAGAGAGGAGAAAAGGGTCAGAAAATAGAAGTTTGGTCAGACTGGTGGGGTATTGGAGTTTTTTATTTCCTTTTCTTAAGTGGCGCGTTTTACTGCTGCTGTTCTTAATCTTGTAAAATTGGCACAGAGCTCGAAACGTGAAAAATGGTACAAAGGAATCTGTCAAACCTTTGATTGTTAAATTTGGTCTAATTTATCTCAGAGAAGTACTGCAAGAGCCATGTCAAAGTTTTAGAGCAGATAATTGGGTTAACATAAGTGATTGGCTCTTTTATGGGATCCGAATCATTTGGATCCGTTCCTTTCAAAGAGCCGTTCTAAAGACTGGCTCTTTTACTATTTATTTATATTCTAGAAGAGAATGTGAGAACTCATTTTATTTACAAACTAATCACAGAGAGAGTGTTTACCCTTTGAAATTATGCATAATTTAAATAAAACGTTGCACTATATTAATAATAATTAAAAAACTAACTGTTATTACGATTTCTTTTTGTGAACAAAGCTCTCACTCGTGTTGCTCGTGACTGTATAAAATCTATATACAGCCTATGTTCTGTACTGATTCTTGTGTTGATTCTTGGCGCTAATCTGAGTAAAAATGCATAAAAATAAGACAGAAAAAGATTGGGTTCTTTTAAAAACTGGAGATCCGGTTCAAACCGTTCACGTTAAGGAACCGTTCAACTTGTTCATCAAACATTTTTTTGAGGGGGCTGGTTGTAAATGCAGTGCTCAAGTCACATTGGATGTAATTGGGAAAGTTGTTCAGTTAAAATAACCTTAATAAACAGACAAAGGAGTGAGCCCTAATAATTAAGGACATTTGGACTATGGAGAGTATGATTTCTGTGATGGCTCTGCTGCTGCGGTGTAGCTGGTGCGTAGTATTTAGTCAAAGGTGAGCTATGTACGTTTTTAGAAGTTACGCTAACCACATGTCCACATGGAGATGCTACTGCTTTGCCCGGAAGTACGACACAGTACGGTATTAACTTATTAATCCTGCATTTATTCAATTACAGGCGAGTTCATTGTTAAAAAGAATACACTCAACTAAACTCAAAAAAACACTTGAAAAACCTACTTTGCACAGGGTCGCCTTTCCACAGATCAGACCTGTAACTTGGCCTGGTGGCGTCAACTTCTTGTCTTCATGGAATTGGTAAGTTTAATGCCATATTTTGCGACGTTCTGGCTAAAAATAACATCTTTATGGTGAAAATCTGACAAGTTACTTAGTGCACCTTTAAAACAGCATGATGCTAATGGATGAAAATGAGGCAAATAATGCTATTTTTCATTATTATTGCCATGTACATTGTGCTTTTACCCGACAATGACGATATCCGTCTGCTCGGTTTTATACCCCTCGTCTCGCTGTGTGGCAGTGACATTACCGGACTGAACGGGAGACTGATGGGCTGTGGGAAGTAGCTGCGGACACCGGCGGACACTCGGAGGTCAGGTGAGTCCTAATGAGATGGACTGTGATTACCTGCGAAGGAAGAGCCTGTCCCTCCCAAAGAGGTTAATTAAAAAAATGGCCGGGTCCCTATCAAGGAAGTCTCTCCATCTCTGCCCTGAACCCCAGCGACCTCTCCCTCCTCTCCAACAGACGCGGCCATCCATCAGGCCTCTTTCTCCGGCCTGTCTGGCTGCTGCAGAGGCTGTTGAAATCCCACAGTGACTTAAACATAGAGAGGTATCTAGCTGCCGCACTACTCTGACAGGCACTAACACACACACACACACACACACACACACACACACACACACACACACACACACACGCAAGATGGTGCCGACTGGCGAGACAAGCGTGGCTCAAGTCCCACAGGTAATGAAAGCTCTTCCCTCTCCAGGATCACAAACATCAGATCTTGTCATCTCCCTCCCATTCACTCCTTCCATCGTTTCTGTTTTGGCTCTTCAATGTCAGAAGTAGCTTATCGCCCAGGCCCATTTATCAAAATATGACCTGTTGTGGTGCATAGTTTTGTCGGTTTGTCAGAGATAAGAAAGTGAATTCAGCGCACCACATGCCAATATAGTGGTCAACATGGGTTTTATGCTATATCGAATTTTAAAATCTCTTCTACCTTTTGACTCCTGCTTGTTCCTTTTTTTTTTATAAAGTTTTTGTCCACCTGACACTTCAGTTTGTGGCTGAAGTGGACTGTGATGTGGAAGTGTCACAGTGGCAGCATTAACGACTTGCTGAGGTTTGAACCCGTCCTTCGGGAGGTGAACGCCCTCTCCACCACTGCGTTTTTAGAGTTTCTGAAGTTAAAAAAGTGTTATGTTAATAGCCCTAGAGATGTCATTTAAGGACTAATAGCAGTTTGCGTTGCTGAAGTAAATACCGGCTGAATTCAGAATGCAGTTGCTTTCTTAAAATCAAAGAAATACGTCTGGGTACTTTAAACTGCACAATGGAAGAGAGAAAAAAAAATAAATCCGCTCTTGCAGTGCGTGCGTGTGCAGTTTTTCCGTCTCTAATAAGTGATATAAATAAATGCATATAGTAAATGGTGTACAAATATAAAGCTGTTTAAATCCCTTTTCACATATTTGCACTATAGTATAATCCAACTTGAGGGAAAGAATTCTATAGCACATTACAAAATACATTTAAATGCCAGTATTTAGAAGTATTCTGTACATTTTCACAATATTCCTCCCAACCATTGACATGCCTTCTACTTATAAAAACCTTCTTTTAATTCTTCGTCCAAGTATTTAGTTTAACTTATACATCAGGAATAATATTTTGAGTGTAGACCATCTACAGAACCGTGAAGGAACGAACTGACTCCAAAACCTGCAGCTATTCCATTCAGAGCTGTCATCTCCGTTCGCCTTTAGTTCACATAGCCAGGGACAAAGTGTGCAAATGAGGGCACACTAGTAAGGACAGACTGAGGCAGAGGAGGAAGGGAAGGAGAGATATGAGCAGAGACAGAGAAAGAGAAATACAGCGTTTTGCTTGATTGGCTTTGAAAGTGGACAGATCGCCTAAAGCGGGTCTCACAGAAGAAAAGTTAAACATTTTTATGAATCTGCTCTTAGTGTTCACCAGCAGCAGCAGCGGCGGGAGGCTTAAATCACGTCACGCCTGATTGGACGGGAGGAAGGAAGTGGTCCGGGAATACCTCAGGGCCACGTCTGCCGCGGGCTTCTTCATTATGCTCCGCTCGCCCGGCCGCCGCGTCCACGTTTGCCGCGCTGACGCAGGTAGACGCCGGTTCGTTCCCGTGCCGTTCGTGAGCTGAGTGCACCACCTTCACTCGAGGGACGCATAATAAAGTCTAGACAGAAAAGCGAGGAGGAAGTGGAGAGATAGGGACAGTTCTGTACTCGAGATGTTCTTTTCAGATGTTTGTGGTAGTGAACAACTGTTCTGGTCTTTTTTGTTTCAGTATCTGTAATTTACAATTCAGTGACTGTTGTAAAACAGTTACAACAGTCAAACATTTTTAAAACTTTACACGGTTCACTTTCAAAACTAAAACTTCATTTATCAACTTTGTTGGTCAATCGGCTTGACCAACAACTAATACTACTACTACTACTA